>JAGFMF010011890.1:673490-685581 GCA_019455555.1 Galemys pyrenaicus
GACTGAGGTGATGGTGCACTGGTGAGATGGTGATGGGAAATACATGGGGATTACAATTAATGGCAAGTATATGTAAATTTTAAAATATTTTAATAAAAGGAAAAAAAAAATAAAGTACCTGACGCCCCTATGCTAAGCACATTCTCATACCTCATCTTACTTGGCATTTCTCATCTATTGTTAGTTGACATATTTGATAAGAGATGTGCTGTAAGATTAATATCTATTACTCCAGTCCATAAAGGAAGAATGGAAAATAGACCAGTGGTTGCCAAGGGTTAGAGAGGATGTGACTACAAACAGATAGCACAAAGGAGATTTTTGGAGTGACAGAACTATTCTGTATCCTGTTTGTCGTAGGGTTACAAAAATCTGTATGTATATTAACATTTATAGATGTACACCGAAAGAAAAAATAAGTAACTGCATTTTCTTAACAGCATGATATAAAAAATGACTGGGGTAGATTATTCCTTTTGGACTTCACTTGTTTCAATGTTATGGCCACAATATGCATTTTTACTTAGTTCATGAAATCAATTAACTTTTACAGTTTAGTCCTCTGCTGGTTCAGGTATTTTTTAATGGAAATTCTAGATAACAACTGAAAATTGGGGTTTTTTAATAACAGTAATAAATTCTCTTAATTTATCATTTTTAAAAATTCAAGTTAATTTACCATATAAATTCAGACTTTATAAAACTGCTTTCCAAATTCTTTTATGATCCCCACTACATGGAAGTCTATCTTTAAACTAAGAAATAAGCTTTTATTCACACCCATTTTATAACCAAGAAGAAGGGAGGAATAAATTTACTGAGTATCTACCTCCATAATGTGCCAAGTATCAGTGAGTTCTTTCTACACTGTCATATCTCACTGGACAATCTCCCCACCCCTGGCAGGAAGATAGCTTTCCAAATTTATAAAGAAAAAACATGGGGTTCAGCACATTAAGATAACGTACCCACAGCTGTTGACGAATGAGATAATGGAGTCAAGATAAGCCAGAGTATTAAAATAACATCAAATTTTTGTATGGCCTGTAAATAAAGGTATGAACACACAGTACATGAACATTTATATATGAAATCAGTGCAAAATACTGATTTGTCATCTCTAAAAATAGACAACTGCCCAATATTTGCTATGTGATATAAAATACTTCCAATCAGAAAGATGTGCACAAGTCAATGGCTCTGACTAATAAATAACCACGAAGGGAAAACATCAGTATTTTTTGTACCAGAACTAAAAATACAAAAATATCCTTTAATTCAAGAACATAATTTACCAGTTATGTCCACTACATAAGCAGTAACTGAGATAAAGCATCATATACCTAAAGGTTTTCCCTTCCCTCAACTCATAGAAATTCAAATTTCTATGCATGGAATCCAAGGCCATTTATAATCTGGCTCAAATTAATTTTTGAAGATTTCCCTAACTACTCAAATTCCTAACATTCCATTCTAGGCAGAAGTGAGTTCTTCAGTTCTTCCTTGAGCTCAAGGTGTACTTTTCTTGTCTAGGCTTTTGCCCTATACCCTCTTAACTCCACTTAAGGAAATCCAACCCACCCTACAAGACCCACTTGATTCTCTCCTCCTCCAGTAAGCCCTCCCAAACTACCAATTTAAGTTTCTTCCCTTATAGTTTCCTCCTTTGCTCAGAACACCTAAAAAACTTATTTGTCCCTTCATCGTGTGTTATCAAATTGAACTGACTTTACCTCCATTTTTTCATGTGTCTCATTTCTACAAGACAGAGTTCCACGACATCTATTTTTGTAAGATTTATAACATCTTACACCCATTTGGTAGCCAGAAAGTGTATGGATGGATATATGTGTGTGCCTGGGAGCTTATTTTAGTTTCAGGTTACAGACTAATTTAGGATGGTACATAAATATAAGTGATATATGTGTTATTAATACTTAATGCAAACTCAACTTAGACACAGTATGATAGTTTCCGCTTCCAAATAAGATGTTCAGAAAATGGCTATCTTTCTTGCAGCTAATGCCTAAATAGCTTCTAGTACAGAGACCATCCAATGGCAAATGCCTGTATTTCCTTTTGATACCACTTACTTAAATCACAAAGAGTTTAGTGGGCATTACTTTGCCATATACATTTATTTCTGAAAGTCCACCAGGCCTTTTATAAATATAGAAAATTTGATGGGATGCTACCACCTTTGGAGGGAGGAAAGCCCAGATCTACCTCTTAAATCCAGTTTATCTTTAATCAAATAAAGATACTTCTTGCTAAGGTCACAGAGTGAGTTAGCAGCAGAGCAAATCTAGAGCTACAATCTAAGTCAAGAGTTCTCCGAACTACAGTGAGGTCTTTCGTTAATGGGGAACCTGTGGCAAAGGGATTACAGACGCAATCAAAATAATGTGATAATTTATTTACTACAATACGAACTTAGCATCGGTAATTTTAAACATTGTAATAGTCTACATAAACTCCATAGGTTCAAGGGGAAGCTGTCTTTAATGGGTATTATTTGTTATCTCCTTATGGAAATCCAATAATGGCACTGGAAAAAGACTGGAACAAAATTCAAGTGCAAGCTTTGCATGGACGAGTTAAATAACTCTAATGTCTTCAGTTCTAAAATACTAAGTCTCTAGGAAGCAGGATTTAAATCCACATAGCCTAGGTAAGTAGGATCTATGTGGACTTGAATAAGGAAACAATAAGTAGTAAAAATCATTTCTAGAGAAAAATGAACAATAATATCTAAGAGCCAGAACCTAGAAAGGTTAAGATCCAGGGAGATAGCCTATGGGAACCCAACTGTTTTAAATATAAACCAAGTATCAGAAAGCATAATTCCAAAGGTAACGCTCTCAGACAGATATCACATAGGTGAGGGTGAAAGGTGCAGTGTCAGTGCAGCCTCAATCCCCAATTAGTTACTACTGAGCACAAAGCTTTCATTACTTACCTTTTCCCCCCAATTTATAAAAGGATACTCTACTGTCACTTAAGCAGCAAGTTATGAAGAGTGCGCGCACATGACTAGATTTGACTACTGGAATTTTTTTTTTGACCTACAAAATAATCTGATGTAAACTCACTAATATTTTTGTAACGATTATTGTGCTTCACAGTATCTGGGTCTAGTGGAACATAATTCAAATGATTTACTGTAATAATATTACTACACAAGTGAACATTTCTAAAGAATAAGGAAAAGAGGGTTTTCCCTCAACAGCTTTGAGAGTTTTCTTTCCAACAGTCTCTTTGAAAAGTAGTTCGCAGACCACAAAATTCACGTATCTGAAGCATACTGCTCAGTGGTGTTCAGAATATTCACAGCAGCGTAACAATCACTGTTGTCCATTTTGGCATATTTTCATCACTTTCACTCAGTACTTGTGGTCTCCTCTATTAATTAAAAGCTCATTTTCCAGTTAGCCACAGAGTTGCTACTGACCTGGTTCTGGTCATATTCCAAAGGTCACTTTCTCAGAGTGACCCTCACCAACCAATTTAAAACTGGAGCACCAACCCCAGGGAGCACACACCACAACCACTAGTTTGCTGCCACCCCCACTCTACTCTTTTCCAGATACTGATCACACGCAGCATTCCTAATGTTTTTTTTATTGTCCATAAACTCCAAGAGGGCAACACTTTTTGTATGATTTACTGCCATGTCCACTCCCACTCCAGAACACGATGGACACTTTAAAGCATAAATCCTTGTGTTAAAGCACACGTTTAAAGTTTATAGAGGGGAAAAGAGGTAAAAGGGAGAGAAAGGAAAATGGCTTCACTACTACAAATTTAGCTTTTTCTCATTTATTAAATATCTTTATTCTGATTTTTTAAACGGTGGGTTTCCTATAACATTTTCCTCCTTTAGAATGAAGTCTAACCAGAGAAACTAAAAGTAAATTAAGTTATTCAAGTTTAACACCATTAAAGACACCAATATCTTATTTATTTTAAGGATTTGTTCATTTTCAGATCTTCACTATGGACCATGAAAAATAAAAATATATATTTATTAAGAGAGTCACTTCTTTACAAAAGCCTAGAGTCTATGCAAAAATTAAATGCATGTTGCTTATTTCCCCTGCTTTTGTTTTTGATTTTTTAAAAAATGTGACTGGCAAAAAACTAGTTAAGTACTATAGAATTCTGGAAGGGGCAAATGATATTCTAAGTGTCTTGAAATAATCAGAAACTGCCTCTTAAAGAATCTTGTTATAGTAAATGAAACTAAGGTAAAAAATAGAACCAAACAAGCAATGCTTTAACACAAGGGTTTATGCTTGCATATGTAGCAGTAGCAGCATAGGGAGAAGGTTCAGGTTAGCAGATGACTGTTCCACACTCATTCCAGAGTCCAGGTTGCTTCAGTCTCCGCATACCCTCTGGTAGCCTAGCTCCAAACTTAGTACACAGCCAGACACCAGAAGAGGAACAACACGGATAACCACACACATCATTTCTACAGAACATGGGAAACAAGAGCTACTTCCAGGCTCAGAAAGAAGAGAACATATTTTGGTGGACTGCAACAGTCTCTGCAACAAGGAGGAGTTGAAATCATGACAGACAGAGGAATGTACACAGGAATAAAGGAGTCACAGAACAAAAAACAAGCCAAAACTAAGCAGTAACACCAGAAGCATGAGAGGACAAGTCTAATTATATTCTGAAGGGTACTGACAGAAGATGATGCTGCTTAGATCAGTGTTTCCCAGATATAAAGTAAAAACTAATCCCAATATATGTCAAAATTTCTCCCAGTCTACAAAGTGAAAAATAGGTACAAGTTGGAAACTTCTTAATAGTGCTAAGTTGGTCATAACATAGACTTAAAATTGAATTTTCTATGACATAAAGTGATATAAAATTGAAATTTCCTGGATAATTTTTTCATTAAACAATGTTTATAAATATGACAGTTAAGCATATCAACAGTTCCTCCTAAGATAGTGCCCTTTCATGACCATAATACATTTGGTCTTCGTCCTATAGGCAATGGGGGTTTACTGATACTTTCTAGTTAATTACATATATTTTAGTGCATTCGTATTTTTACATATCAGTGTTGCTTTAGAAATTAGAAAATAAGTCCTGGGCCTCCCTGGTGGCTCAGTGGGTTAAGCAACGCACTATGAAGCAAACTGCAGCCACTGCAGCATGAGTTCGAACCCTGCCGCTGGCCAGGGAGGGACCCACATGGCATGGCAGACCTCTCCTGCTGTGCCCGCTGCTCCCCTCAGCAGTGTACTTCAGTTGATCTGCCTGTTCTGCTCCCCACTCTCTGTGGTGAATCCTCTCACCGCCCCCCCCACACCTCTGGCCTGTACCCCAGTGCTTGTATGCATAAATAAATAAATCTTAAAAAAAAAAAAAGAAAATAAGTCCTAAGGTCATAAAAGTTTAAATACAAAAAAACACGAGTTATCTGGAAGTGTGCAGAAATCTTACATATATAAACTATACTCAAAATACATGCCCTCAAACACTAAAAAAAATTTTCTGACTAGGACTCAATTTCAAACTCTTAAATAAATACATAACATACATGACAAATATTAAACTCAAAAGGGGATTTTAAGAAAGCAGTTAACAAACTAATAAACTACTATAACATTAACCCCAAATTCCCTTTTCTAAAATAACTGCTTTTTAACTAAAAGTGGTATATCTTACTATTCTGCTAAGAATATGCTAAGATTTATGTTGCCACTAAAAATAGTATTAAAGTAAAATGCTCTGTTGCTACAGAAATTCAAATGTTACTGCTCAGCTTGAGACTAAAAATAAGAATTTTTTATTTGTCCATTTGTTGTTTAACTTCCACAGATGTGTAATATCATATGGTGTTTGTCTTTCTCTGACTTATTTCACTTAAGATAACATCCTCTATGTCTCTCCATATTTTGCAAATGGCAGAACTTCATCTTTTTTTTTTTAATAGCTAAGTAGTACTTCACTACTATATCTTCTTTATCTACTCATCCATCAATGAGCACTTAGGTTGACTCCTGACTCTTGTGAAGAATGCTGTACTGAAAATGAGGGAGCAGATGTCTTTCTGAATTAGTGTTTTTGTATTCTTCAGATAAATATCCAGGAGTGGAATAACTGGATCATATGGTATTTCTAGTCTTAATTTGCTGAAAAAGCTCCATTCCATTTTCCATTATGAAGAGTTGTATTTGGGATAAAAGAGTGTTAAATTTAAACATAGAGGAACATTTTTAACCAAGGGAAATATGTACTCAGTAAAGGCTGAACACTAATTTCTAGCCTCCAATATTAACAAAGCTATGAAAAAAATCACTTCTACCTTCACCCATATATACTAATGGTGAAGGTTGAAAAGGATGACATTGCACAGACGCCTCCTTAAAGATGGAGAGAAAAGAAGAATGAAAAGAAAAGAGAAACAATGGCACAGATTCCATGTGTTGGAAACCTGGTGTATGCTTCAGTAAATTCCAAACACTCGTGTAAATGTTAGCTATGCATCTTTCCAGTCAGTTTGGAATTATTCAGCTAAGGGGCAACCAAAACAAATTAAATCAACCATGCAAGAAAAACATCTGCTGATAATTTCTAAAGTTAATGGTTTCCAACAGTAGAACGTTATCTCTTATCATAATGCTCTCCATGGAAAATATCCGAGCATTCATTGGTGAAAGATCAGCCTAAGTCGAGTTATTACTAAAAAAAACTTCTACTAATTAGCATTCTGTTAATGTTTGGATAATTAGTCAGATTCTAAAGCACTTTCTGTTTACCTCAAAGTTACTGCTTTCAAAATTTTTTATTTTTCTTTTTTAAAGACCCATCCATCCATGCACACAAGAACTGGGGCACAGGCCAGAAGTGCAGGGGGCAAGCAGAATCAGCAAAGACGGAGTGGAGAGCAGAACAGGCAGATCTACTGAAATACACTGCTGAGGGGAGCAGGGTCAAGACAGGAGAGAGAGGTCCACTGCGCCGTGCAGAAATTTAACACATACTATTACCATGGTAAAAGATCTGAAAAGTTATTTCTACAAATAGAATTTGGGGTCACTGAAATTCAATTTACCATACATTTGGAAAGAATGAAATAGTATTTAATAAATAATTCAATTATTTAAAAATGGAATCACTTTTTTAAAAATATCTGGCAAACATGACAAGAGTAAATGTTACACATTTAGACAAACATGCACTTACATGTATATTCTGGTAATACCAATGTTACTCATTATTAAAATCTGATGGCTTAAGAGTTATTAAATAAGTGGACAAGCTTAGCTTTTTACCCTCTAGACAAAGAAACAGAAACCAGGTCTACATTAGGGATTTTACTCTGCACAACATAACATAATACTCTTCTATAATAAAATAATACTCATAGTAAAACTAAAAGTTATACAACATTAAGAAAACACTTAAATTTTAAAATAAAACTCTCATGTCTAGGGCCAGATTATTATGGAAAGCACCATTAAGTCAATCAACTTTAGGGGAAAAAAAATAGCAGGAGTCACTGTTTCCAGATAAGATCTATAAACTTCAGAAAGATTGACCTGGGAAGCTAAAGTACTTACCCCCAAAATGCTGTCGTACTTATAATATTTTTAGAATGCCTTTTTGGGAAATCCCTACAGAACCTTCAGTATATTCTATCAATTATCTTTAATGAATAGTAACAAATCTTAAAACATACAATTAAAGTGGATTTCAGTTTTGAAAGCAATTAAGGAATCACAGGCTCTGCTCTAGAGAATACGATTAAGCAGATCATAAGGTAATGGCATTAATTTTCATGTGAGGCAACCCTGGGAGGGTAAAGGCATCCAAAGTGACTGCTCTGAGCACACTTCTCATTTGGATGTCATGTAAATCAAGAGTACAGCTAAGTATCATTTGGCCCAGGCTTTCTCATTTTACCAATGAGAAAATTACATTTCTAAAGAGGTAAAAGAACTTGCCCCAAATCATCCATTTAGAACTAAACTAGGGAGTAAAATTCAAGTCTCCTAATTTCTGGTTCAATATTCTCTCCCTTACACTTACACTACCTATGGTCTTCAAAGCTTAAAAAGGAGAATTGTCTTTAAAAGTCATTAAAAGTTTTAGTTTAAATTCAAATTAAGGCAACTGAGACTCTCCAAACTTGTGTAGGAATACACAATTTGATTTTAGAACACTTGGCAATGCCCCTCCAAGTGCAATGTGCAGGAGTCAATGACAAATTGCAGAAGAATCAACTAAGGATGGAGATAAAAGTAACTTAGATTCATCAAAGTGGTAGTGTTGCACTCCAGTTAAGGTCTCATTTGGTAAAACCAAACTTCTTATGGCTCAATTAAAATATATGGATATGGTTTTTTTCCCCCTAATGCAGGTGTTATATTTTTTTTAAAGTGAGCTCTCATTATTACTGTCTAATAGCATTTATTGAGCTTCCACAACATGAGAAAGTGCCCTAGACACTGACATTACCTCATTCAATCAGAGCAACTCTATGGAGGTAGACACTATTGTATCCCCACTCTAAAGTTAAGGAAACTGAGACCCACAAGGTGAAAAAACCAGAGTGACAAAGTATAACAGGTCAGATTTTCCAAGGATGGTAACATAAACCAATCTACCTCACATTTTTTTCCTTAACAAACTTTGTTTTAGTACAGTTCTAAATTTACCAAAAACTGTATTAATAGTACATAAATTCCCATATATCCCACACCTAGTTTCCCTATGTTAGTATCTTACATCAGTATGTTACAATCGTCACATATTGTATACTAATATTGATATACATTTTTATTGATTAACATCTACCATTTACTTAAAAAATATTTGTGTTTATCAGATACCTTCTGTTCCAGGATTCCACGAAGAGACAGGTAATACTTAGTCATCTCACTTGCTCCTTTTGTCTGTAACCGTTTTGTAGAATTTCCTTGTTTGATAACCAGAAGTGCCTTTCTTAACAACTCCCTTAAACAATTTCCTCTTATCTAAGCTGCTTGTCCTTAGAATTTTAAAAAGATCTATTGTTAATCAGCACAGCTGGCTTGAATTGGCAGACCAATCACTTTTGGGACATAGATCCCACAATATTTTTCACCCTGGTAAATGCGTTAATAAAAAGTATATCCAACAGAACATATGAATGAACTATATGGGAGGAAAGACCTTATGGCTCCAAAATAAAAGTACATCCCAGTCATAGGACCAAGTCATAGGACCAAGTAGGCAATGTATTAATTTCTTTTAAAATAACCATACTTGTTGCTTCCCACACTGTTACGGAAAAACAAACTAGAGAATTTTTTAAATATTCAAATAATTCCTATTTGTTTTTGTTTAATAGCAGGAGTATTTATAAAATACTATTAAATTTATTTTACACATTTTAGGATCAAGTTGTAGCCAGTGTTAATTATAACATGCCTGGAAAAAATTTTAACCTACACTGATTAAAATTCTATTTTTAAAGAAAAAATCAAAACCACAGAAACAGTGCTTAGTTTAGAACAAGAACATGTATGTAACTGCCAAATGCAATCCCTGTTTAGATGTCTCTTTTACTGAAACACTGTAATTACAGAAAACCAAAATGAATTTCTAAGTGTTTCAAGATGAAATAGCCCTTGCATAATTTTCAAGACTTATAATTACTTTCCTGAAAAGGTAAATACTCCAAGTTTTAATTTAATATAATATTAACTCTGGAAGTTAACACAGATTGAACATGTGATTTTACTCTAAAATGGAAGCCACCTATGAAACTAGGAACATTTTAAATTAGCAAATGCTAACCAAAGAAAAATTGTTGCGAGGCTAAAAAGCCAATGCTAACTTCCTGTAGCTATATATGAAAAACGCAACCCCCCACCCCAAGCTTACTGAATGAGTTTAAGGTGTCTCATATATGTTAAGTGTCTGACCCACAGAGAAATGCATAAGTGTCTCTCATTTTCCATTCATCTTCAAACTCACTCTAGCTTTTTGCCTCTACCATTCCATTGAAACCACTGCAGCAGAGTCCACTTTCATGCTGCCAAATCCAATGGCAACTTCTCTGTGCTCATCTTACTCCTCTTGGCAGCACCACACAGAAATGCCTACTTGCCCATTTAAACACTAGCCTCTCTTGGTGTTGGTGACACCACTCAGGGTTTTTTTCCTGACTCCTCTCCCTCCATTGGACTTCTAAATGCTAAGGCTTCCTATCACTCTAACATTGGTTGTTTTTTTCTTTATCCTTCTCTCCCTTCCTTCCTCTAGCATAGAGTCATCTTTCATTCTTCCTTTTCGTTCACTCTCCACGTCCAATAAAATCAGCAAGAGCCCATCAACCTTATCCCCAAAATATATCCTAAATCTAACTTTTTCCATCTATTTCCACTGCTACTCCCTTAATGCAAGCCATCATCTTTTGCTTGGACTACTACTGACTTCCTCTCTCTCACTCTTGGCCAAACCATACCCCCACCCACTCACATCCGGTCTTTTGCCATATAGTTGGGGGGGTTAATCTTAAAATATGCATCTGATTATATTATTTCCCCCATCTAAGGCTCTTACTGGCTTTTCCCAGAGCCTAATGTCAAAATCAAATTCCCACCAAAGTCTGCAAGTCTCATGAATTGACTCCCACCTATCTTTCCAAATATATCATCTCCCATTCCACCTACATCCCAACCACTCTGGTCAGGTTTCCAATAGGCTAGTTCCTGCCTCTGGGCTTTGTACAAATTGTTCAGAATGCCTAGAAAGGTCTTCTTAGATGTCTTGCTTAACTAGCTTCCTGTCTTCCTTCCTTTCAGATGTCAGCTTAGTGTTCCCTTCCTTAGAGAGACTTTCTCTGAGGCTGATCAAGATAAAACAAGTTCCCCTTAGTAGCAGTTCTCAGTCTCAACTTCAATTTCTTCAGTTATGGTTCTTATTACAACTTGCAGTTATTTTATTCATTTGTCTGTTTTCTTGTTTTCAGAAACACTCTTCTAGCATTAAACACATCTTTCAATTATTGGTCTTTTCATTACTTTTCAATTTATATGGGATTCATCCTACTTGAGAGTAACAAAAAAGTCACCTTATATTCAGAAAATTTTTCTAATACCCAGTATGCTTTCAAATGTTTACTTCCACTGAAATACAGAAGGCAGTTACTGTTTATATTTTTCAGATATACTCATTAAGGATTAAGGGGTCAAGGAATTGCCTAAAATAAGTTAATTAGTGGAATAGTGGAAGCTTGAATCCAATTCTATCAGATGCCAATCTAGTCAAGACTTTTTCACTTCTTTCTTTTTGTTTTATTTTGGTGCACACTTTTATTCAGCCTTTTTTAAAACTGAAGTGTACAGTAAAGTGTACAAATGCTAACTGTATCAACTTGATGAAGTTTACAAAATGAGTATATGCAAATCAAGATAGACTATTAGCTACAATCTGGAAGCCTCTTTCACAAGTGCTCCCTCCCAATCATTAACTCTCCCCAGTAGTAATCACAGGTCTGGCTACTCAGAGGATCCATAGTTAGTCTTAATCTGTATCTCAATGGGATCGGCAAGTATATTCTCTTCTGTATCTGATTTATTTTCAAAATTATTTTTTTGTTACTCATCTACATTAGTTAAGTGTGGCAATAGTCCCTTCTTTTTCATTGCTGTACAGATTTTCACTGCAAAACTACCAAGATATATTTAAGTTTTAGACATTTAACTATTTTCCAGGTTTTAACCATTACAAATAATACTTTCACGAGCATTCTTATTTTGTAGATGTATATTTTGTACTACAAATAATATTTTTATGAGTATTCCTAGTTTGTAGATTAAAAGAGGTAAAATGATTTAGTCAAAGAAACAAAGCAACTGGACATCCCAAATAGATCCCCAAGTGCCTGATTTCCCCTTTATGACAATCAAAAGTCCATCTAAATCTTAACATTAAAATGTTTTAAGTGCTTGCATAATATAAAACCACCTCTTTTTTTTTTTTTAAGATTTATTTATTTATGCATACAAGCACTGGGGTACAGGCCAGAGGTGTGGGGGGGGGGGGTGAGAGGATTCACCACAGACAGAGTGGGGAG
>JAGFMF010011890.1:685631-707449 GCA_019455555.1 Galemys pyrenaicus
CACAGCAGGAGAGGTCTGCTGCACCATGTGGGTCCCCTCCCTGGCCGGCAGCAGGGATCGAACTCGTGCTGCAGTGGCTGCGGTCTGCCTCATAGTGCGCTGCCTAACCCACTGCGCCACCAGGGAGGCCCTAAAACCACCTCTTAAGTTTCAAACACTATGCCAAATGTTATTTTTTTAAGTGTAGTACTGCCAATTTTATTTCAACAAAATTTTAAAAATGTAATCTTCCCTAACTATGGCATCAATGAGATTTTGGTGTTTGCAATAGAAATAATTTATTTCCACACGTATCACTATGCCACAGAGGCTTATAGAATTTACAAGTAAAATTTTGGTTCCCAGACTATAAATGTACAGATTGGGAATTCCATCAAAATATAAACAGGAATATCAGTCAACAGCTATTAACAAATAGTCAACAACTTATAAGTAGTTCCTTCCAAAACTTTACATTTAAGTCAACTACTGGAATTCAGAGGCATTTTCTCACAGAAATTATATGGCACATAGTGATCAGGTTTTAGATCATCCTACAAACTCTAACTTTACTGAAACATACCTGAAAATAGCACTAAAAACAACATACTCTTTAACCAGTATGAATAAACACCTTACTTGGAGTAATGTTTTATAAAACTACATCTTAACACCCCAATCTCTTGTTATGTTTACTCATAATCTATGGGAGATCCGCTCCTGTCTCCCTGTCTCTTTCTTTCAAATACTTCTGTGACTAGCTTATGTCTATTTTTTTAAACCCTTACCACACTCTTCATGTTCCCAGATCCTGGGCCACAGAATTCAGACCACAGGTCGTCCCAAAATCCCAGTCCCTTAAATAACCCTTCAAGACGTTCACTGCTAGAAAAACCTTTTGGAGGACTAAGAGAAACAGAAAAAAATAAGTGGGAGACAAAGGAAATCACAAAATTTCAAGAAATCCTAAAAAGTACTTACCCTTTTCCACCAAAAAAAAAAAATTTTTTTTTTTTTTTTTCTAAACTACTACTTTCATTTAAATGGTCTTCCCAAGAGGCTCCTCAATCCTTCTAGTCTTTAAAATCTTAGGCTGGATCCTTCTGAATATCTATCTCCCCTTTCATTAGAAAAGTTTCCTGTTCCAACATTCTCTTATTTCTCACTTAAACCAAAAATTGAAAGATAAAGAAAGGGTTATGTTGATAACATCAAACCTTCAGTTATACACAGAACTAAAAGATGAGATGAAGACTAAATAACAATCAGGTCATTAAGGGTGCCATAAATCTATAACTTATATATAAGTTAGCAACTATAAACATATAAACGATTTGAAACAAAGCAATAGTTTCATAAATGGACACAACACAATTTTAGAGAAATGAGAAAGTTCTACCTTACATATCACAATATAACATTACATTGTTCTTATGGCCCACCTTATCTAATTATTAGATTAAAAATGTATCCTATAATATCTCTGTACAACCTACACTGATCTGAACATACCAAATATAAGCAAAATCCTGGGTATCAAAAAGTTAGCTCCTAATCTGATGAAATTAATTCATTAACAAATGGAAAAATCAATTTCTACTTTCTCTAGGTGATGGAAACCAAAAGGACAAGAACTATACTAATTTTCAGGTTCACTAAAGATGGTAAATGACTTTGAAAACCAAAGAAACCTGAAAATCATAAATGATCTCAAAGAATTCTTAACCACAGGAATAGACAGCTGATTCTCTAAATTTCAAAGGGAGGTGTAGGAAAGTAAACTATTAAAACTGTATCATTCTGTCAAACAGGCCTTTAAAATAAGTACCTCATAGGCCAAAAAATGTCAATGGACTACAAAATGTAGGCACAAAAAATAGTAAAGCTAACAAGAAGCCACAACAATGTAAAGATGTATCCCAAGTAATCTGAGCTTCGCTGATACAGACAACTAATGCCCCATCAAAGAGGTCAACCTGTAAACAATTAAAAATCACCTTAACCTATCCATTTTATATAAGCAAGTCCTGGTTCTGTCACTTTCTCTATGACTTTGTGTAAATTATTTAACCTCTTGGCATTTAATTTCTTCACTTGTAAAACAGAACTAAAGATGAGATAAGGATTAAATAGCATAAGATAAACTGTTTTGGAGAAGCTTCAAAAACAGAGAAAATGCTCAGTAATGGTTAGCTACTTTTGTTTTCTCCAAAGAAGAATATATACTAAAGAAGAATATATGACTTTGACACACGTCCTAATCTTCATAACCCTCAGGACAGTGCTAAACAATCATGGATGCTCAATATTTCTTTGCTGAAAATTTATGAGTCATAGATTCTAGAACCTTAAAACTGAAGATTTTAGAAGAAATCTGGAACCATTTCATTTGAACAGTAAAATCCATGGAAGACTATGAAATCTTAGGTTGAACACTTCTAGGACAGAAGCATGCCATCTCATCAAGGCTTTTAAGTACAGTTCCAATTGCTAGAATGTTCCCTTTGAAGATTTCATTGCACTGATCACTGCCTCTCATAAACTTATCTGAAAGGCTGAATTCACTAGAGGGCATCACAATATTAGGAGAAATCATAGTGCCAGAAAGAACCACTAAAAGGAAAGAATCAGTCTCGTCAATAGAGAAATGCTGCATCCAGCTGTATAAAACATGTATATTAACTTAGAAATTACTGTTTTTAAACACACACAAAAGTGTTCAGAAGTTAAATTGTAAAAGCATAATACTTAAAACATGCTTTATGTATATGGCTAGTAATTCAGATTATCATATAACCTGGGCTCTTTCCAGCTCCAAAATAAGGTTTCCCAGTAATATTATGCTTTAAAATAAAATTATGTTTAATATAAGAAAAGCAGACAAAAACAAATTACATGTATTATTGCTCCTTGTAGTCATACTCCAAGTCACCACCAGCTTTCCAATAAAAGACCCAGTACCCACAAAACACTTTTTCCCCACGTCCTCACCAACATTCTTCCAATCTTTCTGGTATATGCCATTCTCACAGGTGTGCAATGGTATATCATTCTGGTTTTAATTTGTATTTCCCTGATGATAAATAGTGATGAGCATTTTCATGAGCTATGTCTCCCTTGGAGAAGGGCCACATACAAAGGAATAAAAATTATCACTATCTCACACCATACATAAAATTTCACTCAAAATGTATAAAAGACTTGTTTTAAAACCTGAAATCATAAAAATACATAGAAAAAAAAAACACTCCACAACATAGCCTTCAGTGATGTCTTTGTGGATTTGTCTCCAATGGCAAGAAAAACAAGAGAGAATATAAACAATCAAGACTGTATCAAATTGGGCCTCCCTGGTGGCGCAGTGGATTAAACAACGCACTGTGAAACAAACCGCAGCCACTGCAGCACGAGTTCGATCCCTGCTGCTGGCCAGGGCGGGGACCCACATGGTGCGGCAGACCTCTCCTGCTGTGCCCGCTGCTCCCCTCAGCCCCTCAGCAGTGTACTTCCGTTGATCTGCCTGTTCTGCTCCCTGCTCTCTGTGGTGAATCCTCTCACCCCCCCACACCTCTGGCCTGTACCCCAGTGCTTGTATGCATAAATAAATAAATCTTAAAAAAAAAAAAAAAGACTGTATCAAATTAAAAACTTTGCAAAAGAAGCTATCTGTAAACAAAGACACCCAGTGAATGGGAGAAAATATGTGCAGACCATGCATCTGACAAAAGGCTGATACCCAAGACTCATACAACACAACAAAACAAAAACAAATAACCCAATAAAAAAATGGGCAGGAAAGCTAAACTTTTCCAAAGACTGACCCTAAGATTAGGCACAAGAATGCCCACTCTCACCATTGCTTTTCAGCACTGTACTACAAGTTCTAGCCAGAATAATTAGGGGGGGAAAAAAAAAGAGAAAGAAATAGATGATTTTTGTTAGTCATCCAAATTGAAAAGGGAGAAATAAAACTATTTCTATTTGCACATAACATGATCCTAAACACAGAAATCCCAAATCTTTCTCTCTCTCTCTCTCTCTCTCTCTCTCTCTCTCTCTCTCTCACACACACACACACACACACACACACACAAATACTAGAACACCCGAAGGAATAAGATACCTTCAAACACATTTAGTCAAGAAAGACTTATACACTGAAAAATACAAAATACTGCCAAAAGGAATTAAAATCTTAAACGAATGGGAGGAAAATCCATATGTATGTTTATAAGTATTAGTACTGTAATGGTGGTAATGCTAACCAAAGCAATCTACAGCTTTATGATACAGCATATAATGACATTTTAATGGCCTTTATGCAGAAATGGGAAAACTGATCCTTAAATTCATATGGAACTATAAGGGATTCCAAGTAGTCAAACAGTACCAAAAAAGAACAAAGTTAGAAGATTCACACTTCCCAATTTCAAAATGTACTACTAAGCTTACAGAAATCAAACCAGTGTGGTACAGGCCTAAGAAGAGACATGTAGACCAAAGGATTAGAATTGAGAGTCCAGAAATATACCCATATATCTTACATTTACTTGATATTTGACAAGGCTACCAAGGCCATTCAGTAGAGAAAGAACAGTCTCTGTAACAAATGGTTAAGGACATGGGATATCATACACAAAAGAATGAAGTTTACCTTTATACAGTCGATACCAGAGACAAAAATTAATTCAGAATGCATCCATGACCTATATTGCACTAAAAAAGAAAACATAAGGCTAAATCTTCATGCCCTCAGATTTGGTAACGAACATCAAAAGTCAACAGAAGAAAAAATAAATACTCGATGGACATTAGACACTTTGTACACCAAAACGACACAACCAAGAAAGAGAAATTACAAAATGCATAATGAGAGAAAAATTTTGCAAATCGAGTGTCAAGGAACTCTTAATAACTCAACAACAAAAAAGACAAAAAAACTTTTTAAATGGGCAAAGAAACTTGAATAGCTATTTTTCTAAAGAAGATACATAACAGCCAATAAGCAAGTAAAAAGATAATCAATTTCATTTGTCATTAGGGAAATGCGAGTCAAAACCACAACAAGATCCCACAAGTGGGAAGTAACAAGTGTGTGGAAAATCTGGAACCCTCATACATTGCTGGTGGAATATAAAGTGGTACAGATACTGAGGAAAACAGGTTGGCAGTTCCTCAAAAAGTTAAAACACAGAAATTACTATCTCACCAGACAGTTCCACTCCTAGGTATACACACCCAAAAGAACTGGAAACCAGTACTCAAACAAATACTTATTCACAAATATTGTAACAGCAGAATTCATAATAGCCAAAATGTATATACAACCCAAATGCCCACAATGGATCAATGGATAAACTATGGTAAATATGTAGCTCTGGTATATTACTCAGCTATTGAAAGGAATGAAGTACTGATACACGCTACAACACGCGAGAACCTCAAAAGCATCATGAAAAGTAAAAGAAGGCGCACACACACTCTCACACACCTTTTGTAATTCTATTTATATGAAATATCCAGAATAAATTCACAGAGACAGAAAGCAGATTGACAGTTGTCAGGAGCTTGGGGAGAACTGGAGAGTTACTGTTCAGTGGTACAGGGTTTCCTTTTGGGGAAGTGAAGTGCTCTGAAACTAGAGAGAAGTGATGCACTTTAATATGCTAAGCATGATACTAATTTGTTCACTTCAAAATAGTTAACTTTCTGTCATATAAATTTCACCCCAATAAAAAAGAAAATCAAAAAATATGTCATATATGATCTTTTTTTCCCCAAGTATCCACAGTGGAGGCCATTTACAAAATTGTCTGGTTAGACTGTAATAGAAATATCAACTAATTTCAAAGGGTACATTTTCTAATTATAACACAATGAAATGAAGAATAATTCATTCAAAACAAAGGACCCTAATAAAATGGAATTTTAAAACTCTTCTAAATAATTTGTGAATTAAGGATACCCAAAACTTGCAGTTCTCAAACTCTGCTGTGCATTCAGATTACCTAGGGAGTGTGTCTGAAATACAGAAGCGAAGACCCTGTACTCAGAGATTCTAATTCAGTGGTCTAGAAAGGTGTTAGAGCATCTGTATTTGTAATAAACCCTGCAAATGAGGCTGATGTTCGCCAAAGTTCAGAAACAATGCAAGAGATTATTTAGAAAAAAGTCTATCAAGAATTATGTTTCCTACAAAGCTGTATTTTAATGCATTATTTAAAATAATATTTAAATAAAAAAGAACATAAAGTAAGCAGTCAAATGAAGATTTTAAAATAAAGGATTAAAACTGGAAACTAGAACTATGAATAAAGATAAAAGGACTGATTAAGAAACACAAAAAGCAGAATTTTAAAATCAACTTGGCCCTTTAAAGAAATATAAAAGGTTGGGGAAGGTTGCTTTTTTTTTACTTTTAAAGATTTTTTTTTAATTTATTTATGCATACAAACACTGGGGTACAGGCCAGAGGTGTGGGCAGTGAGAGGATCCACCAGAGACAGAGTAGGGAGCAGAATAGGCAGACTGACTGAAACACACTGCTGAGGGGAGCAGCGGGCAAGGCAGGAGAAATCTACTGTGCCATGTGGGTCCCCTCCCTGGCCTGTGGCAGGGATCCAACTCTACTGTGGTTTGCTTCATAGTACATTGTTTAACCCTCTATGCCACCAGGGAGGCCCCATGGTGGGGAAAGGTTTTATGAAAATGCTATAAACCTGAAAGTTTGCATTGCAAAGGAATTTTTTTATAAGATTGGCTAAAAGACGCCCAGAGACTATCACACAGCTCACTAATAAGAGAAATAAATACTTAATTCTCCCCAACTCAAAAGTAAATCTCAAAAGAATCTCATTAAATTAATTATCCAATTTTCAACTAAAAAATATAGTCAAAATGTCACCTTCAGCTTTACAGATACTATTGCAGTTAACATTCATTTTTATTTTAAAGTTACTTTAGTAGTATATTTAACTTTAATTGTTACTCAACAAAGAGAACCAGTAAATGATGGTCAGTTGTAAAGAGAAGCCAAGTGCTATTGCCAATAATTAATATAGGGGAAATAAAATGAAATACTATTTAATAAAGGGGAGAGAGCTAATCTTCTCCTCTCCTTTGTAGAATGTACAATTCCTGTGGTTTCCCAAATTACTTGGTAGATTAAAGCACCAGAAATTTACTCTTTCACAGTTCTAGAGGCTGCAAATCTGAAGGCTACACTTCCTGGGATGGCCTAGGGGGGACTCCATCCCCTGCCTCCTCCACCTCTGATAGCTGCCAGAATTCTATGACTTGTGGGCACATCATTCCAATCTCTGCCTCCAGTCACATTCCCTTGTGTGTGTGTTTGTGTGTGTGTGTGTGTGTGTGTGTGTGAGAGAGAGAGAGAGAGAGAGAGAGAGAGAGAGAGAGAGAGAGAGAGAGAGATTCCCACCTCCCTCTTGTCAGAATACACAGGGTTGAATTCAGGGCTGATCCACATAACCAAGGATAGCTGTCCCATCTCAAGATCCTCAATTTAATCATATCTGCAAAGACCCATTTTGGCAACATTCACAGGTTCCAGGAATCAGAACTTGCCTTTCTTCTGGAGAGACATTTCCAGTCTGTCACCGTATGTCACCTGAAGAACATAACAGGTCAAACCTTTTGATCAGGAATTAGATCAGCTTAGGCTCCAGGTTTTTCCAATACAGGTTATAGGACCTCTGGCCTTTGGAAATGTAAACACATACCTCTAATATTAATTCAGGAATCTCTCACTGGGTATGCAGAAGAATATTTACCTATTTGCCTCAATAATATAAGAGAAATATCTATTTTGCTGTCAAAGAAAATGAGCAAAATTCTGCTGAGATTTAGAGGTATCCTGAACTATCCACATGCATATAACTGACATACATACTCAATATCAAATTACCTCTAGTATGGAGGGTCTTTTTGTTGGCAGGATTTAATTTCCCCAATACATTTTAAGAAAATCCTGCCAACAAAAAGATTAATAAAGGTTAGTGATAAACTAAGTTTCTAAATGAAATTGAGGTGAACTACTTTCCAAAGACAACAAGATTTATTTTTACCTTCTAAATTTTTTCAGACAAAATGTCAAGGCCTACTAGTCCTCGCATCTCCAGAATCAAGCAGTTTTACTCCATAAAATCAAAATAAATTCCTGATAAACTAATTGCATGTAAAATATGAAAGCATTAATTAAAATAAGAAAAATTAGCCAAGAATCAAAACAGCCATTTATGAAAAGACAAACTAAAAAAAGAAAGAAAATGAAAGCAATGCAATGCCCTGTTTCCAATTTGACATTAATATGTAGCAAAAGTGAGGGTATGGGGGAAACAGGGACTCTTAAATACATTATTATAGAGAGTGTAAACTGATAGAGCCCTTTTAAAAGGCAATTCAGTGTAACTGGCAAAAGCTCAAAGGCAAATACATTTTCACTCAATAATTTCATCTCTACTCTTCTACAAAAACACTCATAAAACTGAGAAAAAAACAGCTATATAAAAATGTTCAATTTAGGTCTGTATATGGAAATTTAGAAACAGCATAGGCAGACCCTACCTAGTTGTATACTGGGTTAAATAACACAGACTGTGATACCTGACAATGGATATACACTCTACACTCTGGAACCACTACTTCCTGACACTGAGTGTCCTGTAAGTCTGATGCTCAGAGTTTGCATCAGATCCCACAAGTAAAGGGCAAGGACCTCAACAAAAATGTCCTTACTCCAGAGATACCCAAGCTATTGGAGCTTTTGTCAAACCTGGCAACAAATTCAGCAGTTCCCACCACTCTCCCTGAGGTGCAGTGATTTGCTAGAACACACAGAACTCACTGAGAGCACTGTACTTAAACAATCAGTTTTCTTAGAAAGACTACTACTCAAACAGGCAAAGAGCAAGATCTGGGTAGACAAGGTCAGGAGATTCAGAGCTTCCATGCCTTCTCTTCAAGAAATTCAGGTGTCACCCTCCAAGCATATCAATGTGTTCATCAACCTGGAAACTCCAATGTCCCAGTGTCTGTATAAGGGGTTTCATTATGAAGGCATAATTGGTTAAATCACTGACCATGTGACTTGAAATCAATCGCCCCCCTAGATGTTCCAACCACTAATCTAGAGTTTAGTCTTTCTGAGGCTGCCAGGCCCTCTCTTGAAACTAGATTATCTAAGGGTCCATCCTGAGTCACTTCATTAAATTAAACTCAGGTTTGATTAAAAAGGCTCAAAATGAATAACAAAAATACTCCTATAGTTCAGGAAATTCCAAGGGTTTTAGAAGCTCTGAGTCTAGAACCAGGCACAGTGACCACAGATACATTAATTTTTATATCATCTACACAATAAATGGAAGTTATTATTTTAGAAACTTGTAGAGCTGACCTCCCCAAAAATGTTCAAATAGTTTTTCCCCAAGAAGTCCAGAGTAGGTATTTTCCAATAGATGTCACCTTAGTATTTAGAATTAAGGTCAATCAGGGTCCTATGGGCCTCTTGAGAAATATAACCTAATCTTAAATAATGTAGATTACTGAAATTTAGGGCCCTATCCAGAAATTAACTCTTTATATAATAAGCCTTTAAGATAAGACAACATCCAGCAGCAAGGTTTTATAATATGAAGTCATCCCCTCCCTCATCATGTGAGACCCCTCTCTCTCCTGGATGACCCGGGCCTCTATCCCATTCCTAAACATGATATAATACCTTGGTTTGTGCCATTTACTTTAGAATTTGTAGCCATGTAAATTCTTCATATACACATAATTAAATTTAATCTCTTTTCCTACTAATGTATCTAACATTAATTTGTTTGCTTACCCAGCCTCAGAAGAACCCAGCGGGGAGGATTTCCCCTGTAACCCAACAAAACCAAAGGTTGTTAAAATAATGTAAGCATAAAGATGAAGAAAGGAAAAAAATCAAAAGCATTATAAAAGCAATAGCAAAAAGAATAAAAAAAAAAAAAAGCAACCTGAGGGGGAGGCAAATTGACTATGAGATTTCAAGTATACAGAAACAGGTATAAATAGGCAGATACTGAAGATGGATCAAGAATGAATTTAGCAGTGGTCCAATTCAAACTGAAGACAACAACCAGAAATTTCAACTAATACTGGACAGATGGAGAATGTGAACCTAAAGATGGGAAAGGAAATGGGCAGAATCAGCTGTCAGTTATCCATAATAGAGCATAATAGAGATATCGCCACGAAACCAGGGACTTGGGGACTTGAAAGAGACCATGTGAGTGAGACACATGGGGAAGTTGACAATGGCAGTGGTTATTTTGATTTGTACTTTAATTTTACTTCTTTCCTCCTAGACTTGCCTGGCCCCTTTTGCCCTTTTTTTTTTTAATTTTAACATTTCCCTGCCAGAGGTACATTGGATCTTTCTTTCAGGCTTCAGTGAGACACTTTGGGCCAACACTATTTGGCTGGGCATCGACCCACAAGGAGATGGGTAACTTTGGGTGTTTTATTGGGAAACTATCTTTCTCTTCTTTCTCTATGCACACTAATTCTATTAAAGTTATTTTACACAAAGCATAATAGTCTGCTTTGTCTTTGTGCACACAAGTGTCTAGACTTCCTTAGCACACTCACAAGTTTGGGAGTCCAAGGGTCTGTCCACTAACAAGAACCTATCACCCCAGAAAACCCTCACTGCTCAAAGGATAGTCGCTAAATGGTGTCACATGAGTATCTGTCTGAATCAAATAAAAACAAGTCTTTGCACACAATAGAAAATGTAATATAAAGAAAGTAATACAGAAAAGATATTCTAAACTCTAGAAAATGTTCCATTTAATATTTTGGATCTAAAAAAAAAATCTCATTTTTAACATAAAGAATCACATGCTAAATGCCAAACAGAAATGCTGTGCTGACAGAAAAGTCAACAACAATTTTACTTTCAATCAACAGGAAACATCTCTTTCTAGCAGAAATGCTTATTTTTTTCAAAGAAAAGGCTATGGAACAACTATAGAATATCTCAACAATTCAACATAACAGAACAACTCTGATCAATTCAAAAACTTCCTGTTCAGATACATGAAGCAAGATAAACACCTCAAGCATGGAAGTCATTACGCAGACTTTCTCAACACTTTCACAGCCCAGCTTTTAGAAAGTACACTCAATAACTAGAAACTGCCTTGTTAACTGCCATGGTTCACAATTTATTTTTCCCCACAATGAACACAACATCTTGTCCTTTTGTTGCTAGCTTCCCAGAAAAGAGTTCCAATCTGTCTTTCAGCTGGTGAAGGTGAAAAATGGGAGAAGCCAAAGAAACCAGAATCAGGGAGCCAGCACACTAAGGTAGTCAGATGATTCAGTTATAACGGACATGGAGCTGAGCCGCTCAAGCACTGCCTAGATTAAGGAACAGGCCTGTTAACTCAGGATGACAAGAGAACCACACTGGTCCTTTGGTTAGGAGAGGAAAGCCAAAAGTATATGAGACCTGAATCTGTGACCCACATACACCCCCAGGCTCCAAAAAGAGGTGAAAGCAGCAATGTTAAAACTGGCCCCTTTCTTGGAATTTTGCTTTTCCCTGATAACAAAGAACACCCCTAGCAAGAATATAGACAAAGTCATAAATCTGAGCCTTAATCCCAACCTTCAGAAGGAATGGGGCTAAAGGGCACCTTCCCTTGCAAAACTACATAAAATTGGAATATTCAAGTTTCAAATATGGCTAGAGAAACCCAAGATTTTCCTAAGGAAGGAAAGCCAGCATTATACTCTCCACTGCCAGGATCCTGACTCTAATGCCAAATCACAAGGACCAAATTGCATAAAACTTTAAAATATATGTGTATTGAGTAGACCATTGCTTACGTTTGTTAAAACCAAAATGAATGTATAAACAAGTTACAACGATCAATGACTACCTATTTATAAATTCTGTCATTCACAAGGTAGACTTTGAACTGGGACTTAGTTTCTTTATCTTAATAGAGTAGCTACTGGTCTTAACCCAAACTTGCTGAACTCACAGGATGCCAGAACACTCCTAATTTCTGTGGGCTTAAATTCTCTTGGGCTGGGTCTTCCTGGTGCCGCAATGGGTTAAGCACAGCACTGTGAAGCAGACCACAGTCACTGCAGCACACGTTCAATCCCTGCTGCCGTCTAGGGAGGTGATCCACATGGCATGGCAGACCTCTCCTGTCTCACCCGCTGCTCCCCTTAGCAGTGTATTTCAGTCGATCTGCCTGCTCTGCTCCCCACTCTGTCTCTGGTGAATCCTCTCACCACCCACACTTCTGGTCTATACCCCAGTTCTTGTATGAATAGATAAATCTTTTAAAAAAAAATTCTAGGCTCTGAGGATTCTTCTGCCTTCTAGCTCAAATAATCAACTCTGCTGCCCCCATCTACAAGAACCCCCAAATTGGGGGGAGAACACTTAAGTAAAACATTTGTAAATACTGAGGATCGGAAGAAAATGCCATTTTAAATAAAAGATCGCCTTAACCCATCTTGCCACTCCTGCCAATTCTTCAATGACCTGGAGTTTCTTGCCAATCAAAATCGGACCTTGAAATACCCCACAGTTATCCCTAAACTGAGGAAAAATTCAGCTCTTTCCAGTTCCTACTCCCAGGTGGGCACACCCATATTGACCAATGTGCTTACAAACTCTAAAGCTGGAATTACATTTATCAGAACCCATCTTCGAATTTTTCAAGATAAGAACTTATACTATTAAGCCACACTTCCAGCCCTAATGATTCTTCCTAGTCTAAAGCAGGCAGAGCAGGGTCTGCTCAGGCAATAATTACAGAATTGAATTACCAGACTGCAGTTCTAACAGCTCAAACTACACATTTTCCTTTCTTAAAAGATCAATGTCACTTGCATGTCCTTCCTTTCAAAAGAAAACTGTTGTAAGTTACTTTATTCTATTCTTCCTAACACTAACACAGTGAAACTGACCTAACATGCCTATAGGAAGTATGTATGTTATTATTAAACCTACTGTTCTTGTTTTCTTTATCAATTTGTCTGATGGTAATTTGGTTATGAATGATTCTGGGAGGATAGAGAAATCACCCCCTCACGCCCACAGTGACAAGGGATGTCATTGGCTGGGCACTGTTTTCTCCTGAGATACAAGAGATTTTGTGACTTCTGACAAAAAATGACTGCAAAAGGTAAAGTTTTACCATTTCTTTCTCCCAGATCTCTCTACCTTTGGGCTCCAGGTGAAGTGAGAGGCGGTGACACATTTTCTCTTTTCTAAATTAAAGGCTGGCAAGAGAAAATTTTAATGGAACTGATTCTTTGGATATAATGATTCTTGGTCTTGAGTATTGTGAGTCATTAAGGGTTTCAGCCTTTAATTTTGGTCTTATTACTCTTAGTTGATCCCTTTCCTTATCTCTGTCGTTTGTGTAGTTTGTCAAAAGAAGGAAAAGGCTTTTCTTTTTCGTTTTGTGCCCTATGATTTGGCTTTTCACCTCTTTGGTATTTACCATTTGTCTGGGAGCATTTACAGGAATGGCATGTCAAAATTTGACTGGGGTTTAAATCCCTCTTGGGGTCTGGATGGGCCAGCTCTCTAGGGGATTTTTCAAACTTTATGACCAGTCTATCTGGTCTCCACCAGCAGAGAATGCATGTACCTATATGCACTGGGCAAGCAACTGAACAGGTCCTGGAATCTAAATGGGTGAATCCATTCTTCCCAAACTGAGTAAAGACATGTGATTCCCTGTGTTTTGGAACAGCTATTTACAGGGCCTCTCACAGTTACCATCTTTTCTTTCGAGAATATTCCTTGGCAGTGAGTTTTATGAATCTTGTGAGAGCTATGCCTTCTGTACTCATATCTATAAAACAGCTAACTGCTTTGAGTCATTATTTGGATTATTAAGTTCCTTTTGGTCAGGCAAAGGACTATTTGAATTGGAAAAACTTCTAAATTGAAGATTTTTTTAGAGTCCTCTTGATCTAAATAATTGCCTTATTGGTACCTATAGACAGATGAAATTGAAAAGAGACCTTTGTTGAATGCTTCATATTGATTTTTTTTAAGAGATACTGCATTAAACCTTGCAGCTCTACAGCACAGCAATCTTATTTCCCATCTTAAATTGGAAAGTCTCAGATATAAAAGTTATAATGAAGGGAATGTAGTTAGATGGGATCAGCCTTTTGCTATTCTGGCTACTACCCAATTCTCTGAGGAATTAGGGTAATCTTGTCTTACAAACAGTTTTAACAGGACCAGAGATTTAACTTCAGAAATAACCCAAGGTCCATCCAACCTCTACCTACCCAAACAGCCTCTAGACTTGCTACGTTATCTTTTAATTCTCAGAACAATCATAGCAGAAAATGGCACTGTGACCCCCCCCACCCTTAACAGAGAGTAAAAGGATATAGGTTAAAAAATAAAATTTCCTACTCCAAAACAAAATAACTATAAATGTTACAAGAGGATTCAAGTCCAGTCAATTCAGAGTTAAAGTTGTTAAAATATATTTAAAAAGAAAACACTGCATCTCCCATACAAACATAAACAACTATATTTTAATTCATTAATTACAGAATAAGATGTTTCATATAGTTCAACAGTAAGTCCAAAAAGCATAGAAATGGTGAGATGTGCTTAAAAATCTAAAACTTCCTCCACAAAAGGGAAAAAATCAATTGTACCGCTAAGGAACAAAATTAATTTGCATGTCTAAAGACAAGAATAACTTGCATTGCCTTCAGTTATTCAGAATTTGTAAAGCTGTAAAATCAATCTTTAAAAAATGATTATGAGTTAAATAAAAAAACAATGAGTTGCAGACTCTTTAAAAGGGACAACAGGCCAAAAATGGAGTCACTTGTATCAGCAAGCCAAGACTTAATACCTAGTTTCCTAATACCTGCCTCTCCCAGGAAAGTAATCTTAACCAGTCTGTCAGGAATTTCCTGGCCAGGTAATCTAGCTGATAGGCCCCTGCCATTCCCCAGGGGAAAGCGACCTTACCTGACACAAGCAACTCTCAGTTCTACTGCCCTTTCTTGTCGTCCCTTCTGTACAGTCTTGCAGAGCTCCTTTCATGAGCTCCTGTTGATCCAGAATCATTTAATAAAGCCAACTACACCTTTAAATTTACTCAGATGTATTTTTTTTAAACACCCCAGAGGTTAGATCTACAAGGAAAAGAGCTCAAGATATCATCTAGTTTCTGCCATAGAACATGTTGTAATCCTTTCAGTATATTTCAAAGACTTTGAAATTTTCCTTACCTAGCTCTTAACCACTATGCCTAAGGCCTAATTCTTTTGGAAAAAAAATCCATATCCTTAAGATTCTTGACAACCTCTAAAAAAACCAAGTTAGCATAAAACTAACCTTTCATTAACATAATTTTTTCTTTATTGCATACTAAGCCAGAAACTTAAACAACAAATTAATGTAAATATAAATTAATTCACTGGATTGTCAAGTGTCTTAATATACCTAAAACTAGTGAGGGTTTGGTTTTACTGAACAATGACCCACAGAATTACTCTCTGGCGAACTTAAGACATAATTACACTGTCATTTTGAAGTATCTGATCCAAAATTAAGTATATTATTGGCTAATTGATTGATGCATCTTATTTCTCACTTTTTTTCTTTCATAAATACAGTGATCCCAATTCAACTTCTGCCTCCTGTAAAATCCAGTAGATGTACTACTCCTATTGGTCCAGCTAAATACAACTAATAAACCTGGATATTATACATAAGACAAGCCAAAGAAGACACAAAAAGTAGAGAGAAGGCAGCTAGGAACCTTAGACTCATGGAGAGATTTGGTAGTGAGTTCCTGGGTTTTCCTTTTTTACCTCATATACCACATGAATTTGAAGCTTAAGAGGCCAATAATCCAGAAATACCAGAGGGGACAGGAAAAAAAAATAAAAGCATTGCACTTTCAAGTGAAAAAAACAGAAAAGAGCAGCGTAACTAAGCAAAAAACTCTACACAATGACCACTACATTCCAGCCAAAAACCGCATAAAAAACTGGGGCCCACCCTACCCACAACAGCACGTTCAAGTACAGAGTCTAAACTTTCATTCTCTTCAGGCTGTAGATTCTATTACATCTGCCTGAACATGACCATATCTAGCTGAACCCATCTCTTCACCTACAAGGGTCATCATATCCTTTCCTCTGACTCACAGGGTGTATGGAGACAACCTAGACTTCTACTACTCTGACAGTAATGCGACAGTTCTCCCCAATCCCATCAGACAAAGCCTAGTAGAGTTAGGATTTCACCACCTTCCAACAGAAAGATAATCATCTCTTCCCAGTGTTGTCAGTAGAGACCACTGTGGGGAAAAGTAAGGAGGCAGGAGGCCTAGAAAGGAGGTGACACTCCCAGCTCTGAAATGAGCCCTGCTTTGTGTATCAATGGGCCAAATCCTCAAAAGTACAAAATGCACCCAAAATAAAACATATAATTTGAATAGCCCTATAACTGAACATGGGTGGACAGGCTCTGAGACCAGACAGCCACCAAAAAGCCCCAGGTCAAAAGACCATGAACCAGAATCAAGGGATATAGCAAAAGGAGCCAGCCTAATAGAAAACAGTGCCTGATATAGGTCACTGTCTATGGGTTCTCACCTGTGCACATAATTGCAAGAGACCTCAGGCTCTAGGAACAACCACCATGGGGTTTATTTTACAAATGGGGAGACAAAAAGCTTATTATATCCACAAGTAGCTGGCTGCTTCATCCAGATAGCATCAGTGATGGTCATCACCAGGAGTACTGGACAGCACTGGCCAGTAGTGATGGCCATTACTGGTCCTGCAGAGGTGGTGTCAGAGACACCCAGTGTTAAAGCTCTTTGTGAGTTGTTGGGTTATACCAACAATGAACAGCTCTCTGAGACACCAGGCCCAAGGCCTTTGGTGCTCCTTTCAATCAATGGCAGAGACAGGACCAAGGCCCAGTCTCTGACAGTCCTTCAGCCTCTCTTTCCTTCCTTAGAGGGCAACTGCCGGATGCTTCCCTTCTTCTTTCTTCAGAGGCTGGAGCTGTCTTCTCTTTAGGGGCTGGTGTCATCTCCTCTTCAGGGCTCTCCTCTTCCTCTGCAGGGGCTCTTCCTCAAGGATGCTGCTTCTCTAGGGGTTCTCCTTCCTCAGATCTGCTATTTCTCCAGGCACTCTCAGGCTCCCTCCAACCCTGGCTTTTATCTACCTTCAGGGTGCCCCACCCACCAGTCTGATTGGACCACTTTTCAATCCTGTAGCTGACTGGTCTATTCCACAATCCAGGGAGTGCACTTCACATAAAAAGAGCTCTGCCACAACTGACATGTGGTGAGAGGTGGAGTCCTGATAACAAAGCACCAATCAACTCATAGCTCACATGTGACTGGTCCATTCCACAATGCAGGAAGTTCCATAAAAGGTTTCTGAAGAGCGACTGCCACAACTGTCCTGTGGTGGAGCAGCAGGGTGAAAGAACATCACTGCTCCTACCGCCTCCCACCACTGAGGCAGCTGGGTTCTTGTAACATAGCTATTAAGGAAATTAAAATTATAATTAAAAGCTTCCTGAATAAGAAATCTCCTGACCCATATTGTTTTATTAGAGAAGTCTAGTTTAAAAAAGAATGAACACAATCTCTTTCAGAACACACAAGAACAGGGAGCACTTTCCCATTCACACATGAATCTAAAATTACCCTGATACAAAAAGCAGGAAAAAAATACACACAAAAAAACTACAGGCCAATACACAGATACAAAATCCTTAATACAACATCAGTAAGTAGAATTCACAATGCATAAAAAGTTGCATTTAATACAGAATGTAAGATTAGTTCAATTAAAGGGACAAACAATGTGATCCACAAAAACATTCACAGGATCATACTCATCTATAACAAAAAGTCATCTGATAAAAATTCAATAGCTATTAATAAGAAAAACTCTTCAAAAAAAAAGGAATAAAGGAAGACTTCCTCAATTAGATGAGCATCTACCAAAAAAAAAAAAAACCTACAGCAAATATTACACTGAATGATAAAAGACAAAATGCACAATGCACTGCCCCCATTATTGGGACAAGGACAGCATTCACACTCACCATTCTTAGTAAACATAGAACTGGAAGTGCTAGCCAATGCAAGAAGGCAAAAAAAGAAAATAATAGCCATATAGAAAAGAAAATATAAAACTGCCCATGTTTACATTTCACATGATTTATAAAAAAAATTCCAAGAAATCTATCCCCAAAACCTCCTACAACTAAAAAGATCAGTAAAGTTACAGACATAAAATTAACATTAAAAAAAATAAACCTGAGCCCTCCCTGGTGGCTCAGTGAGTTAAGCAACACACTATGAAGCAAACCATAGTCACTGCAGCACAAGTACGATTCCTGCCTCCAGCTGGGGAGGTGACCCACATGGCGCAGGCAGATCTGCCTGTTCTGTTCCCTACGCTGTCTGGTGGATTCTCTCGCCCCCCACACCTCTGGCCCGTACCCCAGTGCTTGTATGCATAAATAAATAAATCTTTAAAAATAAATAAACCCTGCATTTCAGTTAAAATACATCCTACAGAATGGAGAAATTTTTACAAATTATATATAAGATAAGGGGTTTCACCTAAGGTATATAAAGAATTTATGCAACTCAGTACTAAAAAAGCAAATAATTTAAATGGGCAAGGGCTATGAATATTTTGCCAAAGAAAATGTACAGATGACTAATTAGCACATGAAAAGATGCTTGATTTTTTTCATTTCATCAAGAAAATGCAAATCAAAACCATAATTAGATATCACTTCATACCTACTAACATGTTAAAATACAATTTTCAATTTCAATGAAAAAAGCATACAATAATAAGTGTTGGTGAGGATGCTGAGAAATGGGAAACCTGCCAATGGTGCAGCCTAGAAAACAGTCTGAGGGATCCTCAAAAGAGTAAATACACAGTTACCACATGCCTTAGAAGATCAACCCAGTGTATATACAGGGTTTTGGTACTATGCAGTTTCATGTACCTATTGGGAGTTTTAGTTTGAATGCCCCCCTGAACTGCCACCCCCAATGATAAGAGACTACAGTACATGCATATTTATAGCAGATTTATTCATAATAACCAAGAATTGAAAGTAGCCCAAACATCCACTCATTGATGAATAGATAAATGTGGCACAGCCATAACACAGAATTTAAAAAATTGCCATAAAAAACACAGCCATAAAAAAAAATCAGTAGTTACATGCAACACTATGGATAAACTTTGAAAATATAATGTTAAGTGAATGAAGCCAGTCACAAAAGAACACATATTGGGCCTCCCTGGTGGCGCAGTGAGTTGAGCAACGCACTGTGAGGCAAACCATGGCCACTGCAGCACGAGTTCGGTCCCTGCTGCCGGCCAGGGAGGGGCCCACATGGCGCAGCAGACCTCTCCTGCCTCGCCCGCTGCTCCCCTCAGCAGTGTGTTTCAAGTCAATCTGCCTGTTCTGCTCCCCACTCTGTCTCTGGTGAATCCTCTCACCACCCTGCATTCTGGCCTGTACCCCAGATCTTATATGTATAAATAAATAAATCTTTAAAAAAAAAATAAAAGAACACATATTAAATGATTCCACTGATATGAAATGTTCAGATAAGCAAAGCTATAGAGCTAGAAAGTAGATTTGTAAATTTCCCAGGGTAGATGGATTGTGGAGGAATATGATATTGCTAAGTGATACTAAGATTCTTTTTTGAGATGACAAAAATTTTTGAAGTTAATTGTGGTACTGGCTGGACAGCTCAGTAAAGTTATTAAAAGTCACTATCAGATCCCCAGCTGACTTCTTTGTAGAAACTGACAAACTAATTCTAATATACATATGGACTTGCAAGGGATCCAGAACAGATAACACAACCTTGAAAAAGAGCAAAGCAAAGGACTCACAGGTTCCATTTTCAAAATCTACAACAGAGCGCTAATAATTATAAGAGCAGACATATACATCAATGGAATAGAAATGACACAAAAATAAACCCACCTATCTATACAATTACAGTTCGATCCAGCAATTGTATTAAGCATTTACCCAGTGAAATGAAAATTTGGGTACACACAAACACCTGTATATGAATATTCGTTCATAGCAGCTTTATTTATAACAGCCCAAAACTAGAAATAACCTAAGATGTCCTTCAATGGATACATCCATACTATAGAATTAAGGATAGTAAGAAATATTAAACAAGACAAATCAACTAGCTATTGATACTTGCAACAACCTGGATAAATCTTCAGGGAATTATGCTAAGGGGGAAAAAAGGCAAATCCCAAAGGGTAATTACCCAGTGTATAATTCCACTTATCTAACATTTTGGTAATAACAGAATTATAGGAATGGAGAACATATTAGTTGTCAGAAATCAGCAAAGGGGTTATCAAAAGACAACATAAGGAATTCCTGTTATGAAACTGTTCTGTAACTTGGCTATGTCAATATCAATATTTTGTTGCAATATGGTGCTATAATTTTGCAAGATGTTACCAATGGGGAAAACTGGATAAAGGGCACATGGGGATCGTTGTATTTACAATTTCTTATGACTGCAGTGACTCTGAAATTATCTCAAAATAAAATGTTTAATTTAAAGAAGAAATCCCTAAACACTACTGGATAATAACTCCTATGAGCATAGGGTATTTCTTTTTTTTTTTAAATTTATTAATTATATTTGACATCATTTGTAGTCCCCAGGGAATACCCACCACCATTTCACCAGTGCACCATCACCTCAGTCCCTTGTGCACTCTCTGCCCTCATCCCCGTCTTTGCCCTCCCCCCTTATCCTCCCCTCCCCCCAAGGTTCCTTTGGTTTATCCTGGCTTTTTGGTCTTGAGTTTTTTTGTTTACTTTTGGTTATAATTGCCCAATTCCTTGAGCTTATTCTTTGTTGCTGTTCTTTCATATTCCTCCTAATAGTGAAGCCAAGAGAAAAATATCGGATGGCTTCACTATTAGGGTACTTCTCTTTTTTCCCCCCAAAAAGAAGAAGGTGGTAGGGAAATTCATTTATCCATCTTTGTGACTTTAAAATTAACTAGTTTTTTCAACTGCAAAACACAGATTAACAAATTCTATAGCTGAATAATGACCCTCTCAAAAGATAACTTAATTTCTGGAACCTGTTACCTTATGTGGAGTTTTAAGGAAAAAAAAAAAAACAACTATAGATAAAAATTAAGTATTGAGATGGCAGATTCTCCTGGATTATCAAGATGGGTCTTTACTATAACCACATATATTCTTTTAAATGAGAGACAGGAGAATCTGACCACAGACAGAAGAGGAGAAGGCAGCCTGACTAGAGAGGCAGGGACTGTGTAGCCACAAACCCATCAACACATGCAGTCACAAAAGCTAGAAGAAGCAAAAAGAAGGTTCTCTTCTAGTGTCTCTGAAGTGGGCATGGCGCCCCAACAACTTGATCTCAGCCCACTTACTCTGCTTTCAGGCTTATGTTGTATTAAGTGACCTCATTTGTGGTATTTGTCCCAGGAGCAACAAAAAAGTTGAGATAGATACCAATTGCTTAGAAATGCTGTCACGAGCTAATAAACATGCACAGAAAGGTACCTAGAAGTCAAAAATATAGCTGCCAAAAAAAATTAAAAAAAAAAAATGATTCAATTTTAGTTCTTTTTTTTTTTTTAAAGATTTATTTATTTATGCATACAAGCACTGGGGCACAGACCAGAGGTGTTGGGGGGCGAGATGATTCACCACAGACAGAGCGGGGAGCAGAACAGGCAGA
>JAGFMF010011890.1:707454-798752 GCA_019455555.1 Galemys pyrenaicus
GAAGTACACTGCTGAGGGGAGCAGCGGGCACAGCAGGAGAGGTCTGCCGCACCATGTGGGTCCCCCTCCCTGGCTGGCAGCAGGGATCGAACTCATGCTGCATGTGGCTGCGGTTTGCTTCATAGTGCGCCACTCAACCCACTGCGCCACCAGGGGAGGCCCTCAATTTTAGTTCTCAATTCAAAATAAGAATACACTCCTAATTTTTGAGAATTAAAAAATTCTAGGTGGAAAAATTCTATAGCTTTGAAACAATTATGTCCAATGTAGAATAAGTTCATTAAGGATCATCTCACTCAAAAGGGAAGAACTGTTTTTAACAATTGTTCTAGCAAAGATGCTATCTTAACTCTGACTTCTAGTATATTTCTTCTTTGAAGGCAAGAAAAACTACCTACCATAAATACACTTAGACTACTTACTCTGTATGATTTCAAGCCTGATTCTACACGTCTATCTCATTCTTAAAAAGACAAAGCAGACATAATTCTTCCTTTACGTTAATCAATTGGTCCTAATGACAATCATGTTAAAAATACAACTTAAATTTAAAGCTGAGGTTACCCACATTAGCAAGCTTGTTATTCAAGTAATTCACAATCTCCAGTTTGAATACTACATGCTAAAATATTATGTATATGTTATAATGCAACTTCAGAACGGTGTGTAATAAAATGTGCAAGTTGAGGAAAGGAGTGCCAGAACCACCACGGAAACACATGAAAGGGGGAAAAGGCAGAAATATGTCTCCTTTAAAATTTCCCATTAGAGAGAGAATGCCTCTATGCAGTAAATTACAGTAGCATGAACATTTGGAAACTTTGAACCTAACATTAACACAATGCAAATAATCTCTTACTCTTGAAGTCATTTTAGCAAATTTTAAACTGGATTAGAACAGGTATTGCACCACAGACTCTGGAATTAGACCGTCTAGGTTCAAATCCATTATTATTACCTAACCTTTCTTGGCAATAGTGTTTTACCTAATAAGGAAAGTTGTAAGGACTGGAAGAGTTTAAAACCTAACGCACTTAGAACTGAAGCTGATATGTAGTGAGCACACAATAAATATTAGCCACCACCATCATCATCACATTATCTATTAAAAGAGAGAGGCACCACTACCACCTATGGTCCTCATACTAATTTCACAGCTGCCAATGCTTAACTTTCACCACAGAAAACCTAGAGATGAGAATATCTCAATGATCTCTGTAATGAATATTTATCTCCCCCTCTAGACAGAACGCTCAAGGGCAGGAACCACATCTTATTCAACTCTTTCCCAATCACCAAGGTCATGGTAAGCGTACAAAAATGTTTTATTTTGATGCTCAAGCCACTTAGTTCCCATCATTTTCTTCCCTAACTCCACATAGGCAAATTTTTATATGCAGGCTACTTAATATAAAGAAAAATAATTCTAATCAAGTACTCAAAGAAAAATAATTCTAATCAAGTACTCATATTACAACAAGACAGCAGAATTAAAGAGCCACAGACAAAGCCGCCTTCCCCAAGATATCTTCAACATTCTTATAGGGAAGAGTTGATGTCAGCGTTAAAAACAATCCTTTTCACTCCACACTCCCAGCCACACAAGCCACAAGAATAACCACCGCTACTCATTTCTCTCCTTTGTACCATCCACTTACTCCTATTTCCACCCATCATTTGTGCAACACCACTAGATAAGAGTTCACCAAGCTTAAGCTCCCTGGGAATTAACCATACACTTACAAACATAAAGTAGAATTGGTCTCTCATTTAAAAAGGAAAACTAAACAGAGCTTAATTCTTCCGTTTATCATCCCTAGAAAGGTAATCTACTTCCTGTGAAGAAGTGATCAAATTTAAGTTTTTAGAAATTTTAACTGTGAAAGATCACAGGTAAAATGCATCATCATCTCCTGTCAGCTTTCACTGTTGGCTACCCCTCAGATAGCCCTCCAGTGGCCTCACTGTCATCACTGGAGGATGCCCCTGGCCCAAGCGCCAGGGGAAGAGGATGAGAAGCACCTTCTGTCAAACCAGACTGAAGTGCACAAAGGCCTTTTTTGGGCCTTACCGCACTGCTTCAGAGAACTCACAAACGTTTTTCTTAGCTCCATTATTACATACAAAACCTTGCAGCCAAAAGAACTATATAGCTAGTCCTCAATACCCAAGCATAATTAGTATAAAGGGGAAAAAGTCACAGAAATGATTTCTCTTAAACAAGGACTACATTTCATAATGATAGAAGCAAGATTTGATTAGAATTCCCCTCCCTCTCAAAAAAAAACAAAACAAAGTCAATTTATTCTCATAATGTATATTTACTAAAGTTTAGGTTACACTTGCCACTATACTATAATCCTTAGGAGAGTGAACTAACCAACTGGCAAAGAGTTTGGAACATAGCTTGGTAGCCAAAGGGTAAGTTAGGCACGTCTGATAACTATGACTTCACATTTGCAAGACAATTAAGCTATTTTACAGCAACAAAAAAGATCTCTCATCATCCGCCAGCCCCTACCATGCCCTTCATACTCCCTTTAAATGTTTTTAAAGCTCCTCTCTCATCATTATGCTTACTGATTTTCTGCCTCAAAAGTTAATTGATCTAACACTGCCAACTGTCACTAGTGCCTCTTTTTCAATTAAGGTGTAATAGTAACTTGCAAAAACCTTAGGTATGCAACTGAATTTTTACAAGTACATGTCCCCACCATCCATCTCAAGATACAGAACATTTCCAGCATCCCAGAAGGTTCTCTCACGCTCCCTCTCAGTTGTGACCACCACACTCCCATGTAGAACCACAATTCTCACATCAGTCACCAGGAAATAGTTGATAACTTGTTTTTGAGTTTCCCCCCTGTGAAATCAAATAGTATGTGATCTTTTGTCTGCTCAATATGTCTATAAGATTCACCCATATCGATGTGTGTATCAGTAGTTCATTCTTTTGTTTGCTTATGTAATGTTTCATTTTCTAAATATACTATAATTTATCCATTCCATACTAATATTCATTTAAATTTAAACTAACTTTTAGTTATTATGAATAAAGGTACTATGAACATTCTTTTACTTTTTTTTTTTTTGGTAGACACTGGTTTCTTTTGAGTTTGGAGTAACTGGAACACTAGAAATATCAGTTTTTCAAAATAACATTTACATTCCCACCAACATAAAAATGATTCCGCTACTATACATCCTTGCAAGTACTCACATTGCAATTTTTTTTTTAATTTTTAGCCATTCTGGAAGGTGTATAGTAGTATCTCATTACTGTTTCAATTTACATTTTCCAATTGACTAACTGAGCACCTTTTTAATATACACTGGTCATTCAGAGATCCAGAATGGTCATAACAGAGGATCTGTTAGAAAATGCCTATTCAAGATTTCTGCACATTTTCTTTTATGAAACTTTTACATATTAACTTTACAAACACAAACACATATACTCAGTATGAATCCTTTGTCAAATGAATTGCAAATTTCCTATTATTCTGTATTTTGCCCTTCATTTTCTCAATGGTGTCTTTAGCTGGAGATCTCAATTTTAATGAAGACTAAAGTCAAATTTATCAATCATTTTCAAAAGTATATCTTTCAGAGTTCTTTTTAAAGAAACCTCTACTCACCATTCTTCGATATGTGCAAGTTATGGTTTAAGCAGTTCTTGGCTTTGCTCTAAACTCATGAAATCCTGTATCTTTGCAAGATTTGCAACTGCACCTTGCAGTTGAGTTCACACAGTGTTTTTGAAAGCTAGAGCACTGTAGTGCTATGTTGAGCAGAGGTCAGCTCAGCAAGTAGAGCACCCAACTGTGACTACTTCCATATTAATAATGACTCCTGTACAAATATATTAAAAACCAAATGTGGAAAATATCCATTATTCTAGCATTTTAACCCAACCATACTTTAAATGAGTCTTCCCACTCCCTCTGAATGGCTTTCCTCCAATGGCATCACCCTGCTGTCCTTTGATGATATAATTAAGTTTTCTGTTTCACAAATCAGAGTTCTAGAGGAAATTATAAGCCTGCTTCTGTTATACTATATTTGATCAAAAAACCTCAGGATTTAACAATTCTCCAAATCCTCAGTAAAAAGGAACTCCATATTCTTTTTTCCTCAATTAGTTAATTAAAAACCTCTCTAATTTTCAACAATATAGTTCCCAAAAAAGGAACACCTTACTCTTCTCACTCAGCAGGTGTCCCCTCCCCTACTCCATTATTCTTCAGACCCAATCTTTCATTCCATTTTCAAAATGTGTATGGGAGACTGTGCACTTTGCTCTGCCACAGTTAATGCCCTGTGCCCTGGGTCATTCCCTCTGCCTCTCTTGTCTGGAATATGGAAATTACCCTTCACAGGCCTCCTCCTTACACTGCCTTCCACCCTGTCACCAGTCACCTCCCTAGAACATAAAGATGAATTTGTAACTTGTAATCATGAGGAAGATCTTTTTGTAGGTTCAACTGCCACAAGATACAGTCAACTCTCTAAGGTGAGAATTCACTATCTGGCACCAAACTTTCCTGGCTTCTCTCCAGGAACTCCTGCAGTATTCTAACCCCAGGACCCTAATACACTCTCACTCATTTCAACTTCATCCTGCTTCTTCCTTTGGCTAGTAGACCCTGCTCCTTTTATTCTCCAGTCAGCTCCTCTCCTTTCTTGGCAAGGACTATTCCTGCAGAAGCAACTGTTCCCTTCTAAGTATCCACACAACTCTATGTACTTTCTGCAACTATATTTCAGTAATATATTATTACAATGCATTAATTATTTATTTGTTTGTCTCATTCACTACTCTACAAACTTCTGACAAACCAAGGGCTATTCACTGGACTCCAGGGTAAGGTGAGCAATTAATACCAAACACTTGGCAGGGCAATGCCATAAAAGGGTCAATGAAAGAATGAACACCACAGTCACTTTTACTTGTGTTAACTTTTTTCTATAGAGGCTAGGAAAAATTAGTACAAGTATGCCAAAATAATGAACCTAACACAGGTTTTCTTTTAAAAGTAACCAAGCATATTACTCTTTTTAAAAATGTATTAAAACTAAAATCTTCCTTAATGATTGATTTGTGCTTCCTGTTAGAAATTAGTCATAACTTTGTTTTAAAATGCCTTTTAAAATAATGGGGCATCAAAGTTATGATTATACCACTTAATCAAATCAACTGTAGTCATCATATAAACCACTATTTAATGCCAATGGAATGAGTCACAGTTATAATTTATACAGGTAAAAGATGACAGACAAAATCACTGAAAAATTTGTTCGTAAATTTCCCCTTAATATACACATCCCACATCTGCAAGATAGAGGAACACAGTATGCATTGAAGATACTGAGGGTGGAATTCTGATCCTAGCTATGTAGTTTGGGACAAATAACTTAAAAACTTCAATGTGCCTCAGTTCCTCCCACTTGATAAAGATGATGAAAAGTACTCAGTTCACAATCTTCCCAGGTAATTGTTTTAGCACATACAATGCCATTGAAAACTGAGTCTGTCAGAGTAAATCTGTAGTGATAAATGTCAAGCGTTCTCTCTTACATGCCTCATCCTTTTCCCTCCTCACAACTGTACAGTGAGATTGTTTATCTAGACAAGAAATGTATGCCCATTTCAGATAATGACAGGTTGATTTTACAAAGATAATTTTCGTGGCAAAACAGTAACTAGAAACCACATCAAACCCCAATCCCTGGCCCAAATAACCAACTCTCTACTGATCCAGTTTGGAAGATTTCTTTTGGGTTTTCCACATTGTTTCCTCTTAATTGTCAGCAATAAAGACCAGTAGCAAATTAGCTACCAAATTAAAAGGTAGGAGAAGCTACAAAATCAAGCCTGCTACCAAAGTCACTTAATATTATGCTTATCTGTCACATCAAAGCACAAAGTGCTCACAGAAATATTTTAAAAAGGAAAACTTTTTAAACAAATGATTTTCTTTTACTCTTAAAAACACAACTTAGCAAAAAGGACTTCATGCACATTAAAAAAAACTAACCCAACAATTTACATTTCGTGACATGATTACTTTTAGCCCAAATAAGCAACTGACATGTGACAATATTTTAGCACTATAACATCTTCACCAAAACATCCCCAATACCTCCCTAAGCTTAAACTAAATCTGATCCCCGTTCTTATCAACAACCATGTGCACATGAAAGAGAGTTAAGGAGCTTAAAAGGCAGATGCAATGTCCTTGGGAACACACCTCAACCAGCACAATACAAGGAAGCAAAACATATCCATAGCACCTGGAGACCTCTTAATTCTCTTCAAATGGGCAAGCCGAAGCTAAGCTACACCTTATTGATCAGACTTAACATGAGTCCCTAGCTAGGGCCCGCCTTTGCTTTCACAGCACTGACATTCTAGCACCTACAGATAGGTGTCTGTCGCCTGGGACACACAAGGCAGTTCCAGCCCCTGCCCTCCACAACTCACGTCCAAGCTCCGCACATAGCGGCCACTTGGGACTTTCTGCACACCTGATTTAACAGTGGAAGAGCTCGGACAGGATTCGAGCAGCTCCCAGACCCGCCGCAGTCTGGTGCAAGAAAGTCTTGGGGCTCTTCCGTAAACAGCGACTGGACATCTGGCCCTCCTTCTCACACGACCACCTGGTCCTCACCTACCCGGTCCGCGCAGCCTCGCGGGCCCCGACGTCTCCGCCAGCCCCTGAGAGTGGCTTCCCTGCGCCTCCTCTCACCTGAGCCGGGGACGCCGCCACCTGGGTCGAGACCCCAATTTCCAGTCCAATGACCGTTATTGAGGCCACGACCCGGGGAGATCCACGGCTTAGAGAGAAAACCCCATGCAGCAGCACACTCCCTTCTCCCCCACCTCCACCAACTCGGGGATCCCCCGAGCGCCGCCGCCATTTTCCCCGCGCCTTGACCCCCACCTGACAGTTCCAGACTCCCACCGGTGACCCGCAGGGGACGACGCACGACGCCGAGGGTGGCGCGTGACTGAGCTGGGGAATCCGTAGGGGTCGCGACCTCTTGGAAGAACCCGCCGCTAATTCATCCCGAGGCAGGGAGGCGTCCGGTCCGTCGCCCTAGTAATGCGTCCCGACAGGCTTCACCCTGATTGGCTGAGAGCGCCGTGACGCACGGCGTCCCCGGCTGCGTGGGATGCCCGGGTCCCCCGCGCCGCCTTGGTTCCCCTGCGGGGGTGGGGCACCCAGGACGCCGAGCTCACGTGCCCCTTTAAAGGGGCGGAGTTCGCCCACGTCCGCCCGGCTGCGGGGTGAGACCTGGGGAACTTGGGGTGCAGAAGTGAGTAACAGTAGAAATGGGAAATTATGGAGCGCTTTGCTCCAGAAAACTAATAGGCCGTCCTACCCCTTGAGTTTCAGAGTGGAAAACAAATGGGGGGAGGGGAGGGATTTTCATTTACTAGCGGAGACTCAACGGAGCGAGTCAGCCCTAGACACGCGGGCAGTACCAAGCGCTCCCTATCCCGCGCAGTTTCCAGTCCCAGGCAGTCAGTTCCCGGCAAACTGAGCACCCGCAACATTGTCATCTGAGCCTTCTTGAAAGGGATTCATCTCTTTCACCGCGGGTGTCTGCCCCCTAACCTACTACACTCCAAACTCCTTACTGGTGGGAACTGTGGTTAAAACTCTTTTTATTTCCTACACAATGCCTCCCTCCTGCTGGCCTTCAACAAAGAGTCACTGAAAAGAAGAAAAAAAAAATCTTTAAAATAATATTCAGCACACATCACACATACAGCGTCTTTCCATACAGCTTATCTGCCACTCTGGTGTGTTTGTCTGTTTTATTCGTTTATTCTGCAAGGGGGTGAGAATTTTCTTTTTTTAATGCAAGGTTCCTGCCCTCACATAATATATAGTCAAGTAATAATGATCTTAGATTTGGGATACATAATTTCAATATAACTAAATTTTATCCCAAACTCTTTATGAATCGAAAGTTCCTAAATCAATTTAACCACCTTTCTAATTTTGTTCAGAAATGCTTAGCACATTTTAGATGTGCGAATATTGAATTAGAAAATTAAACAAGGTGCAAAAACAAACTTTGCTAATTATTCCTGTGACCTTAGGCCTTGTTTTTTTTTTTAAAGATTTATTTATGCACACAAGCACTGGGGTACAGGCCAGAGGTGTGGGGGGGCGGTGAGAGGATCCACCACAGAGAGCAGGGAGCAGAACAGGCAGATCAACAGAAGTACACTGCTGAGGGGAGCAGCGGGCACAGCAGGAGAGGTCTGCCTGCGCCATGTGGGTCCCCTCCCTGGCTGGCAGCAGGGATCGAACTCGCGCTGCAGTGGCTGAGGTCTGCCCCATAGTGTGTTGCCTAACCCACTGCGCCACCAGGGAGGCCCAGGCCTCGTTTTTTTTATTTTTAAAAAGAGATTGTGAGACAGGGCCTCTAAATTCTCCCTCCCCCACCGCCAAAAACTTTAAGTTGCTCGAAGTCAGACACCTGGTAGGAAAAACCTTGAAGACCCTGGAGATAGGTTTTGAAAGCAGGACTATGGAATAGTTTATCTCTGCATCTCTGTAGCTCCTAGAACAGACCTAGCTCGCTAAGGAGCTCTGCATATTTGCATATAGTGAATGTTGAATAAAGATTAATTACCTTGAATGAATCATCCTAGTTTTGTTTGTTTTTTCCCCCAGCTATCTCACCAAGTCTTTAGCCCTACTTGGAGGTAAGAGTGGTGTGACCTGAAGGAAGGGATTGAAACTGTAGAAGTCTGTGGTCATTAGCTCCTTTTTTTACCAGAAGTAATTTTGACAACCAGCCCATGTATGGGTTTTCTACACCAGCAATTCTCTAGTTCTTTGTGGTCACCAACGGTGTGTCCTACAATGTAATTCAGTCCAGGCACTCACTACTCAGAATTAATACAGACAGCACAGGTTAAGGACTCAAGATGGCCTCCCACCCTTAGGTGTCAATTACAAGCCTAAGCTTCCTATTCTTTTGACCACCAACAGCTGTAAAACCCGGGTCCCCGTGCCACCCTGCTGTGATTCTGATTTGCTAGAACAGTTCACAGAACTCAGGAAAACACTTATGTTTGCTGGTTTATCATAAAGATACAACTCAGGAAACAGCCAAATGGAAGAGATGCACAAGGCAAGGGGAGTGGGGAATCCTGCAGGAAGCAGTGTTCCTGACCCCTCTATCACACCTTTGGTTCCTATGGCAACCAGCCCTCAGCTTCCAAGAGTTGACTCATTGACATAAACTCAGGTTGAAAGGGGCTTGTTAAGAATAATGAAAATCCTCCTATCCCCTCACCACTCAACAAAATACAGGATTTTTAAGTCCTGTGTGAAGAACAAGGGACAAAAAACAAACATGTATTTTCTATTCTATCACAGAGAGGTAAGAGGGGAAAACTGTGAGATAAATGCAAGGAGTATGGCACTAAAGCACCCTGGCTAGAGAATCTGACAAAACAGAAACACAAACCATCTTGCTGCAATTTAGGTAAATGTATGCTGTGGTCATCCAGGTGATTGGGGGTTCTTCCTCCAAAAAAAAGCATTCCCATAATGCATAACTGAGCTGTTTCTATAGTGTGTACCTGCCAGTCTCCCACGCTGACCATTCTTGTACTCAAGTTCAATGGGTTGCTTAAAATACATGAACTTACAATTGGATCATGAGCATCTCTGAAATCAAAAACTTTACAAGTTAAATGAATTCCAAGGAAGCAAAGTGTCCATAGTATATAAAAGGCACTTTTGTTCTACTTCAGGTTAAAATCCTATTAATAATTTATTAATTCTTGATAAAGCAGGTGTAGGGTAAATGTTGATCAGGTATTTCCACCTGCCCACCACTGATGATGGACACCTGAGGTGCTGCGAGCATTCCAGGGTGGGCATGTGCAAGTGGGCGCACCTGTGTTGGACACGGGCATAAATGGGCGGCGTCATGAGGATGCCAGAACTGTGAGGACCAACAGACAGAACTGCGAGGATCGACCGACAGGATGAGCAGCAGCAACAGCAGCAGCAGCAGAGAGAGATAGAGAGAAGAAGCAGCCGAGAGGGTGAGATGCGCTGGGGGCTGGATGGCCTGCCAACTTCCCCACCCTCCCCACCCCCGGCACCCCTGCCTGCTATGTACCTGGCCACCTCTACTAAATAAAGCATGAAAAGCCACCGAGGGCTCCAAGAATCTCCTTCCTTGACCCGTCTGCCCATAACCATCCGGAACCCTGCTCCTGTGCCGCCCCCATCCTGCCGCTACAAGCAGGTCCTTTGCACTAGGACAGAGGTCTACTAAGTTGAAATAGTCTATGAACCCAGAGCCCTGATGGCATAGTAGATTTCTTTGGAAATTCCATATAATTTCCCTTTAATGAAGCCTATAATCCTGCCCGAAGTAAAAGGACTTGTAAGTAGAACAGAAAGAGTAGCTCAAATTCCAACTTCTTCTGGTTATTAATCGGGTCATATAATTTTTCTGATACGCAAGTTCCTTCATCTGTAAAATGGGAAGAATAAGCTTTCTCTTCAGAATTGTTGCAATGGAAAAAGAAATTGTACCTTATAGCAAGCTTTTGTCTGAGACAGAGAAACTGCACATGGGCATGGAAGACAAGCTGATTTAAATTTGAATCCCATTTCTGACACTGAAAATTTTGGTTAAGTCACTTCATTTCCCTGCAGTTCAGTTTCCTATATGATAAACTTATTTCTTAGGATTGTTGAGGAAGTTGCTTAAAATAATAACTACCCAACATGTATTAAATACTCACAGCATGCTAAGTACATGTAAGTCCTTCATGAACATCTTTTAATTCCAAGATATCCTTCTGATGGGTGGGGATGAGGCTTAGGAAGGTAAGCTCCTTGCCCACGGTCTCAAGGCCAGTGATGGCAGAGTCAGGGATTTGAGTGCAGATCAGCTCCTGTCCTAATGCTGATGCCAACCTGTACTGCATGCTCTTTGGGGATCATTAGCATATGATACAAAGATACTCATAATATTTGTGTTCACTCCACCTAGGTCTCTACCCTAATCTTTCTTGTCTACAATTTTCCAAGCTTGCTTTATCCAGGATACTGACCGGTTAGTTAAGCCATTTGCCACTGCCAATGTCCATGCTGACCCAATTATCTCACATGCAAAACAGATGACTAGGAATACTGGCCTAAATCTTGCCCACCGGGAGAATTACTCTCACTCTGAGTAGCTCTGCAATGAAGTGGCAGTCCACTTTCCTCTTGTACCCATAAACCAAGTCTATCAAGCCAGACAAAAGGCAGGGGAAATGGGAGCCTGAGCCATCTTTTCATGCAACTTATATATGACCTCTGAGTCTGCTCAAAAGCAACCCTGATGTGCCACTTCCACTTGGAAAGATTGCTGCTTGGCCAAATGAGCTGATGGGGCTGACATTACTCAATTAATGATGGATGGTTTGGGTTGCCTGGTCAGTGGTGCCCCGTGAGCGGGTGCTTCGGCTCTTTGGGGATCATTAGCATATGATACAAAGATACTCATAATATTTGGGAGTTCAGGAATATGCCAGGAGCTGCTTTCCAAACACGTATGCTTCTGTCCCCTCAATGGCATGGCCATAATCCAGAATCCCAGAAGACTGCACGGTGACTCCTCTTTTAGAACTTGCCAGAGGTCCCACATGCCCTTTCTTCTGCCACCTGTAGTTTCATAGCATGTCAGCAAGCTTAGCCCGAGTGGGACAGCTGCTAGTAGAACAGACTGGACATGCTGCTGAGTTCTCTCTGAATCGGAACCCTCCTTAAAACTAGCCACCTACCTTGTCAAGCTCGTTATCCACCTAGATATCCACCTAGTGTTCTGCTAGGGGAGCAGAACGGGTGTATCTACTGAAATACACTGCTTACAGGAGCAGCAGGCAGGAGAGGTCTGCTGCCACCCCAGACTTTAATTACAAACCAACACAATGCTTAGACCTAAGGGTGTTCATTCAATTCTCTCAGAAATCTAGGCTGAGATTTTGTTGCATGGCAATGAGAGAGAATTGCTATGAGCAGAGAAGAGAAGGAAGCACGCAGAAGCGTCTTCATAGCCGTAAACAATGATAGGTGTGGTGATTACTGTCCCTAAGGTCACAGAGCCCCTTTGACCAGCTTACCCTGTTGTGAAGTAACACAAAAGATGCTCCTGGCTGGTGAAGAAGCCAAGCCTGTTTCCACAATTTCCTCAAAAAAGCAAAATGTACCCTCATGCATGTGTTCCTGTACTTAGAAAGTAGTATTTTCTATCCCTAGATGTACTGAAAATTTCTTGGGGGTTGGGGGAGAGGCCCACATTCTGATTTCCCCTGGACTTTATCATGGGATCCCACATACCATAGCTCCCCCTCCCTGAGGAAGCTGTCCTAGGCCGTGGATTCAGGTTGCAGAGTTCACCTTGGATTCACCTCAATTTCTCCATCTGCCACTCCCACCCACAGCTTTGTAGGTTAGCCAATCACATCTATCAACGTGTGGAACTGGGAATAAATAAATCAAAAGCATGACAAGAAAGAGCAGTGAGAACGGGAGATGGTGCAATCCTTCGTCTGTCACCATTAAACTCTACCCAGTTCATAGACATGCAGGGAAGCTACCCATAGAAAGTGAATGTAAGATTTATCGACATGATTTTACAGATGTAAACAAAGCAGCGAGTGCAGACATGATCAAATTCCACTGCACACTTACTCTGTGATTTGAGGCAAATTAGCTTAACTACTCTGAGCCTCAGTTTCCCTGTCTGTGCGATGAGCATGGTAGGGTCTGCCCTGCGGAGCTGTTGTGAGGAACAAGCACGGGCAATAAATGCTTAGCAGATTGGAAGGCGCTTTCTCCTCCCTCCTCCCTCTCGAGTCTGCCTTTATCTAATTTAGCTTATGAGTTTGTTTCAGCTAAACGCCTCTGGGGAGATGAAAATGTGAATGTCAATCAACCTTGAGTGCTAGTACACTATGACCCATGGCGAACCATTAGTCCTCAAAAGCACTAAGAGTAGGCAGTTTGGCCTGTAGCCACATTTTGGCACTGAATCATGTTCTGTTTTACATTGTTCTCTAATTGTTTCAAGTTATTTCCCCTTTCTGGGATTCAATTTCTTAGCTCAAGTATGAGCTGGGATAAGATCCTCTTGAAGCTGCATCCAGTTCTAAGTTCCCTCTTCTGCTCATATACCTTGACTTGCCTAAGACAATAATAATGATGACGGAGAGCTCAGCAAAGTCCTGCCTTGAGCAAGTTCTCTCCAGTGTGAGGTTTGCGGCATTGATGGGGACCTGCTGGCTGCTGCCCAGGACACTTGCTATCCTGGACCATCTCAATCAGTCTCCGCTGAGAACCTCAGGTGACAAAAGAGGAAGCTCTGAGCTTAGGTCGCTCCAGTCCAGCATCCAGACAGTCCTTTTTGGATCTGTCGCTTCACAGATCCTGGCCACTGCTGTTGCTTCTCATAAGGTAGCTGAACTGGTCGTTCTTTGTGCTTACTCTCAAGAACCACAGTTTTGAACTTTGGCTACACATTAGAATCACCTGGGGAGCTTTTAAAACAGCAGAGATGGTAATTGTATTGGTTTGAGATGGGGCCTGGGCATTGATATTTTTTAAAAGCTCCCCAGGCAATTCTAAGTGCATCCAAGATAGAGAATCATTGATCGAGTAAGAGACTGGAGAGTAATTATTGGGGCCTGTACCCAATTTTCTGAACACACCTGCAATAGCACAGACCCAAAGCTGGCCAGTGGGAAGGATGAATAATGTTGCCGCTCTGAATTCTGAGTGCTTAGTTAGCATGATGCCCTCACATGGTCAGTGCTCAAGAAGTGTTAGGAACAATAAACAGATGAATGAACAGTAAGTATGAGTTTGTACAGTGGAAAGAGGATTGGATTAAAGGTCAGAAAACCATGTTCCCCGCTATGATACTGTGATTTATAATAAAAAATAGATATTTGGTCTTGGTCCCATTCTGGCATAGGGCTCCAAACACCCATGGAATTTTCCAAGTGTTGAGGCCCTTGCAGGTGTCTTTTGCTATGTTAATGAAGTGACTTTGGGAAGCCCCCCTCCTTCCCTCTATTACCTGAGGGGGGAGTCTGGTCACCAGAGGAACCAACCTGAAAGAAGTGGGAGGTCGAGTTCAATCACCAGTGCCCAGTGACTTTGCCAGTCATGCCTGTATAACAAAGCCTTCATGAAATCTCACAAGGACAGGGCTCGGGAGGCTCCTAGAGCTTCTGAGTTCATGAACACAGGGAGATATGGGGAGACTGGTGGTCTTAGAGAGCAGGGGCGCGCTTTGCCCCTCCCCACATTTCATGCCCCATGTAACTCTTCATCTGGCTCTTCCTGAAATGCACGGGTGAAATGGTGGTGGGAACTCCCTGGGGACTACAAATTATGTCAAATACAATTAAATAAATCTAATAAAAAAAAACAATAATCTGGTAAGGAAAATGTTTTTTCTGAGTTTGCAAATTAATGAGCCCCAAAGAGGAGATGGTAGGGACCCCTGGAAGTACAGCCAGAGTGTCAGCAACTCAGATGGTGTTGGAGACAGGGCAGTTTTATGAAGCAAAGCCCTTGCTCTGAGGGAGTGGAAGCTGTCTCTGTGTGGACTGTGTCAAAACTGAGTTTATTCCCTGGTGGGCCTGGCTGGTTCTCTTCTCTGAGTCTCAATTTACTCATGACAATAGTACCTGCTTTATTTTTACAAAACTCTTGTGGAGAGAATGTATGTCAGAGTCCTTGGTATATTTATTTGTACAAGATGAAGTTTTAAGACATTTTTCAAAATGAAACAAAAGGCATTTTGCCAACTGGTTTTCTTCTCAAACCTGGAAACACGTGGCTTAAGGCAGCCACTGCTGTGTGAAGGTTGGATAGTGGGGTCAGGCTGTGGAAGCAAATCCCTGACTGCAGCAATATTTTTTTCTCTTCCCTCTAGTGGGTGCCCAGCATGACTTGGGCATCTTGCAGGCTTGCAGACTGACAGGCATCCCAGCCCTGCCAGGAGCCTAAAATAGTAGGTCCTGCCTGGCCCCTACCTGGCTGCCCTCGCTCCCATGTCCCTGGTTTTCAACACAGGCGCTCAGTGGATGGAAGAATGAATGTGCCTGCGTTTCTGGCTCCCAATGCAACTTTAACATAAATCTCTGTCTCTTTTGTTTTGTCAAGTCTCCAGACCTCCCACCTGATGGCCTTGGACTTGGTTTCTTGAAAGAGGCATGAACCTGCTAGTCCTTTGGTGGGAGAAGTCCCCCTTCCACCACCCACAGCTCCTTGGGCCGGTCTCCCCTCAGCAGCCAGGCCAGTTCTTGGCCCTTCATGTAGGGGGTATTTGGAATTCAGGCAAAACACATGGTGTTTGCTCAGGATCTTGCTGTTTTTATTTATGTTTTTAAATAACTTGTTTTTCTTTTTATTACAAAATAACACATGTTCATTTGAAAAAATTTGGAAAAACCAGGCCAGCAAAAATGAAGAAAGTGCAAACCTTTCCTAAGTCCTTCAGTCCAAGAGAATCACTGTTGATGCTCCCACTTTTGTGTATGATGCACACACATACATATTTTGAAAAAAGGGGTCATCCTGTACTTAGTGATTTGTAACCTATTTTGTTTACTTAAAAATATCCAGCTGACTTAGTCATCTGGCACTCTTATTTATCCCCACCCTCAAGTGTCCACTTCTATTGTCATTAGTTGCTTACAGTTATTTACAAAATGAGCAACATAAATCAGAGCAACCCAAATCAATCAGTGCTGGGGAGGTTTTTTCCTCATTGACTGATGTAGTGATAATCTGTACGTTGCTGGTGTCTGCTCAGAGACAAGCCCCACAGCCTATAAAATGTTTGTTTCATCAAGAGCTCCAGGGCTCAGGCTATAATAGAAACAAAGAATTTACTGAGCAGCCATAACCTTAAAACTGCTACAGTTTCTATGAAACTGGAAAATTCCATTACCACAGCCAATGTCAACAGCACAGGCAAGAATGGAATGTAGGAATTCAAAAGAAGGGAAGAATTTGATTAACAGAGACTATGGGCAACTGACAGAAACTATGAAAATGACCAGACGGCTCCAGCTTCTAGCATCAGAGTCCAGAAGTTGAAGCACAGCCACTGGTGCTCACCAAAGCAGGCAGAGTGGGCAGATGGCACATCATTTGCGTTACAGAACATCCAGACCAGGAGGCCAGGGTTGGCAGCCACGCAGCTAGCCCAGGAAGCCCCTCACCCCGCCAGCCCCTCACAATTCTCTGCCGAGACCCTCCCCCACACACACACACACACGGTGACCTGGTGACCTCAGGTCCCAAGAACACTCCCTCAGAATGTGGAACACAATGGAGGGGAGAGCATGTGGACTTGTAAAGAGAATGATGAGATTCAGACTGAGAGAGAAGGAGAAGTAAAGTTCAGATACTTCTAGGTTCATCCTTCTACCAAGATTATTGCAAGAATCTCCAAAATGGGCTCCCGGGATCCATTCACCAAAATGCCTGCCAGAATAATTTTCCCAATCTATCTAACTCACTAACTTCTTAACCAAAATGTTACCTATGAAAAGCAGGTAATACCTGCACATTGTTCAATTCCACAAAACCAAAAGACCCATAATGGAAAATACTACTCACTTGCTTATATTCCCCACAATTTCCAACCATCCTGCCTGTCCAGTTCTGGCTCCCAGACACAGCCACCCCAAACATTTTTGAGAGTAGCTCTTTACCACTTAGCTAGCTCCATATTTGTAAATGTTATCCATTCACCTGTGAAAGACGACTAAGTTCTTTTAGCTATTATAAAGCTGCTGTGGACCTTCCTGTACAAGTACTTGTGCAGACATCTGCTTGCATTTCTCACAAATAAGTGCTAGGAGTGGAATAACTGAATCATATACAGTCATATATATAATCATATATATCATATGTAGTATTATTTCTGGACTCCTTGATTTTAAAATGTATAATGTCTTGAGTTCACGTAGATCACAATTTTAAAAAATTAGCAGTATCTTGAGGATATATAGCAAGTTGCATGTATTCAGATTTGATAGGTTGTGAAATAGACATCCTTCCAAGAACCGAGCACCACAATCAAAGTCATGAACATATATAGCACCCTTAAAAGTAATCCCTCCTTTCCGCATACCCTTTCCTACCACCCACACTCCCACCTCTAAGCCCACCATCCCCAGGAAAACAAAAATCTGTTTTATTGTCGCTTCACTGGTTTGCATTTTCTAGAGTTTTATGTAATGGTTTGGGGGTAAGGGGCTGGCTTATTTCACTCAACATAATGGCTTTGAGATTCATCTGTGTTGTTGCCTGTATTGGAGCAGCAGGCCTTTCTGTTGTTGAGTAGTATCCCAGGGGCTGCATATACTAGTTTGTTTATCCATTCACCTGTGAAAGGCGACTGAGTTCTTTTAGCTATTATACAGCTGCTGTGGACCCTCCTGTGCAAGTACTTGTGCAGACATCTGCTTGCATTTCTCACAAATAAGTGCTAGGAGTGGAATAATTGAATCATATGGTAAATCATATTTAACTATTAAGAAACTGCCACTGTTTTCTAAAGTGGTTCTACTAGTCTATATTCCTGCCATCAGTATGAATGTTCTAGTTCCTCCAGAACTTTCCCAGCACTTAGTAGGGTCAGTCTTGTTAATTTCAGTCATTCACATATAGTTGAACCACACTGTGGTTTCAACTTGCATATAATGTTGATTCACTTTTCATGAGCTTATTTGCTGTTCTTCTGTTTTTGGTGACCACTGTTTCCTAGAACTTGTGTCTTACCTTTTCTTAGTTTACTTGTGGACTTGATGGAATACCTCTTTTAGTAACTTCCTAACAAAGTACAATTTTTTTTTGGTAAATAAGATTTTTGAATTTTTGCATTTTTCAGTATCTGTTTATCCTGTCCTCATGCTTAGTACATTGCATTATATTTTGTCCTAGTTATAGAACTCTAAGACAAAAATAATTTCCTCACCAGGCGAAGAAACTAAGAATGAGCGTTTAAGAGACTTGCTCCAAAATGCCCAACTAGAAAATGACTTATTTTATGTTACTTTTACAGTTTTAAGACCAGACCCTCTGTGTATTGCCCTCACTGAAATATTCAAAGTGAAGTTTTATTAGGGCAACCTCTCGCAAATATACCAATTCCTCTAGCTAGCTCCAGTCTTCCTTAAATGAGATAACTGAAGTTCAAGAGACTGAGGGAAACAAACTTCAAAGGGGCCTGTACACCAGGCTTGCACTACCTGTGGGGTGGGGGTGTGGTGAGGGCTTGACTTGGGACCTGTGATATGAGAAGGCAGCTTCTTTCTTCTTCTCCCCCTTCCTCATCCCTCTTCCTCTTCCACCTCCTCCTTCTCCTTCTTCTCTCTGCCTCTCTCTCCCCCCACACACCTTTTTTGTTTCTATTCCTTCCCCCTATGGCCTTCTTTCCTCCCCTACCTCCTCCTCCTCCTCTTCTTTATTCTGCTTCCTCAGCTTTTCTTTCTCTCTCCTGCTCTGGAGACAACAGAATTAATAAGACATTTTTTATTTTGGGGGGGAAAAGAGAAACTATGGGGCAACCTCTTTCCTTGCTAATGACTCTACATGGAACTTTTGAGGTTGCCTCTATCCTTGAGGTTTTAAAAACCCTATAAATCACTTCCTTCTTTCACAAATCACCTCCTACATTCCAGGGTGATCCTTCCAAGCAAGACAAAGGGAGCAAATGACCTCCAGGGAGTCCTGGAAACAGAAACTCCCTTGTGAAAACAGTTCTCTGGAAAGTAGGTTGGAACACATGAGCACAATGTAGAGTTCCTTCGAGTTCCTGATACAAGGGAAGTCCACTCAGTGCCCACACAGAGATCAGGGAGAAGAGAACACACTTGGCATCTGCCGAAATTGACCATTACTTCAATTTGATTTCAGAAAGTGGAATGTTCCAGTTTGTGTCAGAACACCTTTATGGGGCCAGGAAGATGGAATTGGAACTTGGAGTTCTGGCACGATACACATGATACAATTACAGATACTGTCCGGTACTTACTCTTGAGACCCAAGTGATGTCTTCAGGTTAAACGTAGTCCATAAAAAAAGCAGGTCGGAATTCTTGCACATTTCAGGTGTAAAACACAAAAGCACCTAGCGTTGCTCCTGAAAACCAAATCCCAAATAAGGGTGAGTGAAAGCAAGCTAGGAAATTTCTCCATCATCTCTGGCCATCTCATTGTTAATAACCAAACAGTTCTTCCCTGATTCATTAGAGTTTGAAGTATACTTTAAAACCCAAATCAAAAAGTCCTATCAGAGAAAATCTGAACATGAGCCAGGGCACCGAACCTAAACAAAAGCAATTCCATAAGAGATGGAAGACTCAGATACAGGCATATTCACTTCATAAGACAGACAGCTCTGGATCTAGATGAAGATAATCCTTATTGCCTGGGCTTGGCCATCTCGATAAAGGCTGGTAGGGACACTGGGAAATTGCAGACAAAATATTGCAGCTTATTGAGGGGCTCTGCTGGAAAGCAGACAGCAGAACTAAGGAAAGCAATAACCTGTGACTCATATATTGGGGCCTGAGATAAAAATGGACTCTAAGATCAGGTCTGAGGGGCAAGAAGAAAACTGGCACCAACAGAACATGAGTTGGCCTAAGGGCAGGGAACAAAGGGGAACAATAAAACCGAATGTTTCAAAGTAGGAAGATATTGTTGGTGATGAACTGCCTGAAAGAGATTTGGGAAAGCAATGTTTTATTACTTTTGAATGCTAAAAGCCCATGTACCCTCTCCAAGGTTCCTGATGGTAGGGTAATAACAAAGGCCAGGCAATAATAAAGGACAAAGCAATCAAATAAAAAAAAATTTATTTTATTTAGTTATTAGAGTTGGCATAGGTAGATGTGGTGCAATGCAAATACCTGTCAGAGACCAACAAGCATGGAGAAAAGGGGGAAATATGTGAACCAAATTGAAAATCCAGTTCCACAATGTAGAATTAAGAAAGACAAGAGGTTGGAATAGATGGTTTGGGCAAGGAACAAGAGCATTTTGTGAGACACTGGCATATTGTTTTGATTTGGGTGTCTTGATTCTTTTTCAGGAAAATATACCCTACCATCCTTCATTGGTATGTCTATAAACACATGTGGGGTACCCAAAGCCAGGGATGACCCAAAGGACCCAATGACAGCCCTATGAAATGCCATATGTCCCTCAGCTCTTTGCAGTTCTCGTGTAGGATACTGTGAATTGTTTGCTGAACCCCAGCAGTGCTGTATTAAACTCTCCTGTTTAATCTCTGGAAAGTGAACGTTTGAGATTTCCCACACACTTGAATACATCTGCTTCTGTGTTTCCCAGATTCTGAGCCTCGCCTCTTCATCTAAGCCTTTGCTGGACCCTTGGTTCGATGCAGGACACTGCTCTTCTACACAGGTGCTGGACCCATGCTTCTAACTCTGTGTTCTAGACTCAGCTCTCAGCCAACCCACTGTGTCCCATTTGGAGATCTTCAGTTCAACGTCTCCATCACTGGTGAATATTTATTAAGTGGCCATTGGGTACAAGACCTTCCTGTTTATGCTGAGATAGAAGAAAAATGACATTAAGTTGGAAAAAGAATATATTTTCATGCAGATACTTCACTCACATTCCACATAGTATCAAGGACCACCTCTTTTTATCATCCTCTTCATCCTCCTCCTCCTCCTCCTCATCATCATCAAAAGAGATGTTGAACACTTGTGGTTCAACTTGGCTAAGAGCTTTATAGTTATTGTATTTTTTAATCCTAACATCTTTAGTAGGTAATCCTTATCTCAACACCACTAAGAAAGAAGAAAGTACTATTATCATTCCCAGTATGCAGATGAGGAAACTGTTCAAGGCTTATCTGAGGAATGGCAGATTTGGTAATCTGATCAGAGCCTACACCTTATCCATTTTGGCTATGGTCCTGCTTTATCATTTTAATTTTCCTTGCTAAGAAATATTATAAATTCCCTTGTGGATTTGGGCTAAGATACTCAATAAATATTTGCTCAATGCAATTAAAATGAGCCTCAAGCTCAGAGTTGCATTATGAATCAACTGCTCCCCCCACCCACCTGCTTTTGAGGGCTCTCTCTCCATTACTTTTTCCATCAGCTCTTGTCCGCCAATCAGCCAACGAAGAGCCTATTGTGTGAAGTAGAACTTTTCAAGCCTCAAGTCCTGGCCCACTGCGACCAGGGTAACTTCTCATTATTGGCAACTCAGTACTTTACCCACTGCGGGAGGGGGAGTGTGAAGGCTCAGCCACTAGGAGGCTGCCAGCTTGACTTGGGAGTCTTGGCACCTCTAGTGATTGTCGTGGAAAAGTTGAATCCAGAAGGAACATCTGCCCAGGCTAGTCAGAAAGGAAACAGCTTTTGGTTAGCTAATTAATAGCGTTTTTGTCTGCATCAGATGACTGCATTTTAACACGGTCACTGGAACACAAGGGAGCTGGGTTCACTCTTTTCACATTTCCAGGAAAGCACTCAGGTTCCACCTTGGATGGGCTCGTCGTCGTTAAGAGGAAGGCCCTCTCCTCTGCCTTGGCGGACTCCAAGACTGACTTCTTCCCTGACGGAGTGGGCCTTGGACCTGGAGACCCACAGGGTTTGGGAACAGAGCCCACATTTGCCTCTTACTGTGGTTCAGATGACTTGACCCATGATGGGCTGAGCATGAAAAAATGCCCAAGATGAAATACAGTGGCTCACTGCTGTTTAAGAGCTTACAGCTTAGTCTGGGGTGTGTGCGAGTGTGCATGTGTGCATGTGTGTGTGGAGGGAGATCAGACAATAGATTTAGAAACATGACGTGATGCTGGAACAATTCAAAACAATGTATAATCAAGGGTTAGTTTGCTCTACAGTCATTCAGAAGCAGAAGTCAGTTCGAACCAAGAAATTTGAAGGGTGAACGAAATGTTAGGTGAGTCAAGAGGAGCTTACAGTGGACACTGTGTGGATAAAGGGGTGGAAGTGGCCGTGCGAATCAGGAGTCTGAGGAAGGCTAAGCCTCTTGTCATCATGCCCACAGTAAGAAAACCGACAGTCATGGAGCCACAGGTTAAAGTCAGGGAGTCTGGTGGTACTTTCTCTCATGTTGTTCCCGAACTCTTAAGGTGTTACTGAGCATTGTCCTTGATGTGCCGGAGACATAGCCTCTCTCTCAAGCTACTTCTGGCATTTATCTCTTTATATCCATGTCCCCCATTCCTAGATATTGATCTCCTTAAAGCTGAGGGCTATGGCTTATCTTTCCTTGCCTGGCATGTAAAATTTGCTCCATAGATGTGTGTTGAATAAAGAATGAGGACAGCATTGGAGGTGAGGTTGAATAAGCAAGCATGGTCTATAATGAAATAGGCTATAGGTATAAGACTTTAGAATTATTTCTGCCTTCCGATGTTATATTGGGATCTCAGCCTTACATTATTTTATTTACTCAGTTATTGATTCAACAAATGTTTTTGAAATCCGACTGTTCCATCCACTGTATAGGAGCTGAGAATACAACAGCTATTAAAACAGACAAAATCTGCCCAGAGAGAGCTTATATTCTAGTTGGGAAGACAGACAATGAAATCTGACTGTGGATTTTATTATGGGGTCCAATGCAAAAATGGAAATGGGGGAGGTCTCTCATTCAAATAGTAGGAAAAAAGTGCCATAAGAGGTACTAAAATAGAAAGTTTCCCTTTTTTGTTTTCTTGACTTGCCGTGGCATTTTTTTAAACTATCTAGTGTGGTTCTAAGAAAAAAATAACCATTTAAAGGTAAGACCTGGAAACAGCCTAAATGCCCAAAAACAGATGAGTGGATCGGGAAGCTGTGGTACATATACACAGTGGAATACTATTCAGCAATCAAAAAAGAAAAACTAGACACATTCATAGGAACATGGATGGAACTGGAAGGGATTATGCTCAACGAAGTAAGTCAGAAGGCAAAAGAAAAATACCAGATGGTTCCTCCCCTAGGAGGAATATAAGGGAACCAAATAAGGATCAAGGAGAGGAATAAGAACAATAATAATTATTATTATTACAATAATAACAATAAAGACACAAAAACCAAAAATGAAAAGGCAAGGACAAATTGGGGACACTTGGTGGGGAGGGGGGGAGGGTTGAAGGAAGATGGGAGCACGGGGGACTGAGGTGATGGTGCACTGGTGAGATGGTGATGGGGAATACATGGGGATTACAACTGATGTCAAATATATATAAATTAAAGGGGGAAAAAAAGGTGATCAGCATGAATTTCACTATTCATCTTTACATTGCAACGCCAGTTTTAAGTACATGAAATTATATAATTTGCATTTCATAGCTCATACTTTGCTATTTTTCCAGAACAGCAAAAATGCTTTATAATACTGCCTTTATTTGATATGTGACATATTATCAACACTCTCAACCTTCCTCTCACTGATGGGTAAGGAAGGACTGAAAAGCAAAGGACTACAGTTTTCTCAGTGTCATTTTCTGACTTTTTTCTCTCTGACTTATTTTGCTTAGCATAATCCCTTCCAGCTCCATTCATATTGCTGCAAATGTCATGACTTTATCTTTTTTGATCACGGACAGGTGATTTCTGATAAAAAAAAATTCGGTGCATGTGTTGGTGGGGAGGGGTGGGCTAACAGCCAAAGGCCATACCAGGCCTGACTCTGCATGTAAAAATAAGGCCCTGGTGTTCTCAAAATCACAAACAACCTTGGGGACCTAACAGACCTTTTTCCACTCATTTACTTCCTCGTGCTGTATTACGATTGGGTCAGAATGTGCCTTTCTAGAAGTGCTGTGTATTTAAGAAGAACCACAAAAACTTGGACCCTCGTTCCACATTGTTTTTTCCATTATGCTTCCTCATAAAAGAGCACTCTCAGAAGTTCATGACTTTCATGCAGATGTTCATCAGAAAAGCTGAGACACAGAATACCTGTCCACCCCATGGCTCAGCAGTACAGGAGCTACCAATTTTTTTTTTTTATCAGAAATCACCTGTCCAGGAGCTACCAATTTTTTTCTCAAAAAAGATAAAGTCATGACATTTGCAGCAATCTGAGTGGAGCTGGAAGGGATTATGCTAAGCAAAATAAGTCAGAGGGAAAAAGATAAATATCAGATGGTTTCACTTTTATGTGAAATATAGAGAAACTGAACACACGGTCAGGCAGCAAGACAAAACTTGCAAGCTGATCACAGATCTGAGGCACATAGCAGGGCAGGGAGGGGAGAGGGGTCAAAACAGGAGAGGGAAGAGCACAAGGGACTGTGGGGTGGTGATGGGTCACGGTGCTATGGTAGTGGGAGAACTATGGGGACTACACCTGAGGGCAGCGATCAAATACTGTACAAAAATCAACAATGATGTAAGAAAATAAATTGATTTTGAAAAAGAGAAGTGAGAATGACGTGAGTTCAAGCAATTCAAAGTCACACAAATGAACACTGGATTCTGATAGGAGCCTTTTCAGCTGCTAAACTTTTCCATCCTTTATCTTCAATCCTACTCTCAGACCTGAGCTCGAACTTTCTTTTCCTACAGTCAAATGTTTTAATACTATGGCCGCATGGCGACTGATACTCAAGTTGAGTAAAATGAGCTACTTGAGGTCTCCAAAAAGAAAAAACGAAGACCATGCCTGTGGTGACTTCTGGGGCGATGCTGGGGAAAGGGTGCTGTGTGTGTGGTCAGTGAGTGTGTGTGGTGTCTGGGTGGGGCGGGGGCGTGCGTGCGTGTGTGTGCAGGCATAGGGGCAGTAGCTGAAGCTCGTTTTGTGGGTCTGTGTTACTTGTAGGTAGGGTTCGTAGCGTGTCTGTATACGTGTGCAATGTGAGATGAATATTAGTTTAAGTTTTGTCAGCAAACTTTTCCTCTGGGCTATAGAACACATATCTTTTTCTTCCCCTGAAATACCAGTCTGTTCTCATGTTCTTCTAAGTAAAAGAACATGCAGCTTTTTGACATTCGCAAACAAAACCCAGTGGTTTTTATCTGAGTCAAGTGCTCCCTGGGGTTTTGTTTTTTCCCCTCCTCCTTTCTGTAAATCCATTTTATGCGTTGGAGTTAGAAGATGACATCTTGTTACATCATGTTAGACAGCACCATAATTTTTTCCAGCAAACCATTTCCAATCTGGCGAAGGAGACAGAACTGAACAAAGACAGACAACCCAGCATAAATAAAGGATCAGTTCATGGCCCTGCAGGAGGGACCCAGAGGAACCTTGTCCCCAAATCTGAGACTGACTTGCCTTTTGAATTTTAACTCCTCAGACTGTAATGGAGAAATGTATTTGGGCTCACAGCTCTGGGTGATAGAGCAGTCTCTCTCTGCAGGAGACCAGATGTCTGCTGGGGAAGAGGGCCCTGCATGGGGGAGGTAGCAAAGGCGAGATTGCTGCTTTGCCGGAGGTCCTTTCTCTACTCTGCACAGGTCCTTTCTCTACTCTGCACAGGCCTAGCTTTTGCTTTCCAGCTGCAGCTGCTATTTATAGTCACTTCTCTGTTTGCTATTCTGCCTGTGACCCCTGTGGTCAGCTCAAGGACAGCACCATGCTCAAGTTCAAGCCCACCACGGTGGCTTTCCTTTAGCAGTCTGCATTCTGAAGCTCAGTGACAGTGCTCCCCAGGAGCCCCCTGCCATCCCTGGAATGCCTACCTGGGACTGAGTGCCTAGCTCCTCTCAACCCTGCCTGCAGCTCCATCTGCAGCCCGTGCTGTGGTCAGAATTGGTTCTGTGTGGGGAGATGTGTGTCTCTCTCAGATCTTACTGTGAGTGATATGTCGGCACGCTCCAGAACATCCGTCTTTGGCCTGTAAATATTCACTGACTCACAGATTCTGCAGCCTAGATAAATAAGGCACAGAAACCGAGGCTCTTGAAATGTAGGCACCTATAAGAATACCGGACTTAGAACCAGATGGTCAGGTTTGAGCCCTAATTTCAAACTGTGTGATCCTGGGCAAGTGGAAGAGACTCCGAGACCTTCCCCTTCCTCCACACAAAGAAAACACCTGCCCCATGGAGATGTTGCAAGGACTAACATGAGGTTGTGCATGTGGGAAAATAGATTGGAAGCTTCCCTATTCCCCTATAGTACTATTTCAACTTCTCACACTTCTCAAAAGAAAGTGGCAAGAAATTAATGTAGGATGGGGTTGAGATGCTCTTGAGATAATAAAGAAAAAGATTCCTGAGTGGAACTAGATCAGTCAGCAGAGAGACAAAAATGATTGTCTTATTAAAAAATTACTTTGGATTAAAACTTAAGATATTAGTACATACTATCAACTTAACACAAACTAATAAGCCTGAATAGAACACATATTTCATATCAGTCAATAGAATTTACATCAAAGAAAGAAAGAAAAACACACAGAAGTAGGGCCTCCCTGGTGGTGCAAGGGGTTAAGTAGCAGCACTGAGAAGCTATTGCAGCCACTGCTCCATGAGCTCTATTCCTGGCCAGGGAGGGGACCCTCATGTTGCAGCAGACCTCTCCTGTCTCGCCCACTGCTCCCCTCAGCAGTGTGTTTCAGTCAACCTGCCTGTTCCGCTCCCCGCTCTGTCTCTGGTGACCCCTCTCACCCCCTACACCTCTGGTCTGCACCCCAGCTCTGTATGCATACACAAATAAATCTTTTTTTAAAGAAAAATAACACACAGAAGTAATTAAAACAAGGTGATTTTATATCACAAAATAGTGAATAGATCAATACTGTAAAAATGAGAATCCAGAACTCAATCTCACTACATAAATTTAAGAAAACAGAAAAAATTATTTAGTTTACTTTTGTTTGTATCACTGGTTATAAATTTGTAAAATTATTTGTTTAGATCAAATTAAATGATTATCATATTTATGATAAACTTTATATCATATCAAAGAGGAAATTCCATTTGGTCTAAGAATTATACATAAATAAACAAATTATAGGGTAAATTCCAAAAAAATAAGTATGGCGTCTTTCCCAGATTGATGAAGAAATAGCTCTCTTAATTTTGAAGCGATAAAAGAAATCATCTAGATTGACAGGCACAAATAAATATTTTAAGAGCTTTAAAATAATGAAAATAAAGTAATGAAAAGTGGTAACTAATATAAAACTCCAACAGAAGGTGAGAGAAATGTATTTACTAATCTCGGCAAAGAGTATATACTGATGGTTTATAAGTTACTTATTAAAAACATAAAAAGAAACAGTCAGATCTCAATAAGTAAATGAAAATAACAAGATGGACAAGTAACTTACAGAAGAGTAACTATCCATGGCCTATAAGCTCAAGGAAGAAGTTTATATTTACAATGAAATAGATGTAGACCAAAACTATGCTGGAGCATCATTCTACATTGTTAAATCAGCAGACATTAAATTAAAATGTTACCTCCAAAGCTGGTCATTTTTGTGGGTTGTGGGTGTCTCTGGAGAGTCATACACTGCTGATAGTAAAATGCATTTTGAAAGTAATATGAGAATATATACAAAACCCACAAGAATATTCACCTCTTTGAGGAATAAGGTTGAAAGTACTCCATGACCAGTCTCCTAAAGAAAGAACTCATCACCAAAAGAGCTATTTGATGACGTTTCAGTTTTGTGTAGTATCAAAACTGTAATAAATGAAATGTTTAAGAAAAAGGCACAGTAAAAAAAAATGATGATCATGAAAACCTAAAAATATTATGCAGGTATTAAGATAATAAAAATATGGAAAATGTTTATGATAAAATAACAAAACAAGAATATGAAATTTAATGTGTCAATATAGTAATTAGAATTATGAAGAACAAATTATACATTTTAACAGAGTATTATGATTTTGACTTCATTGATTGTTGCTTTCCCCATATTGAGTTGAACTCATATTCTGAGCATATTCCTATTCTGGTTGTTGCTCCTTTGCCTTGGACCCACGTCGTCCACCCCCAACTCAGAACAGGGCAGATTCCAAGTGCCTGAGTGCCTACTGGCTTTATGAAGTAGCTTTTTGTGTCACCACTACTCAGGCAGAAAACAAGGAAGGAAATGTTTTCTTCCAATCACAAGGGCTTCCGGACTCCCCTTCTCCCCTAGAACAGCATCCCTCTTGACCCCACAATGCCCACTGAGAACAGCTCAAGTGTCCGCTCCTTACAATGCTCAGCTGTTCCTCTATTGAGTGGAAGCTCAGACTAGCTGATTACAAGTACTGTCTGAGCATATGCAATTAGTTTGGATCAGGTTGAAGGAGAACAGCAGAGGGAATTTGTGGTCTTTTCACTTTTTTCCCTTCTATTTTCTAGTTTCTTCTTAAGGCCAACCCTTGAGTTGCTATTCTTTTTTGTAGAGTAGTTTCAGTGCAGCAATCTTTTTTTTTTTTTAAAGATTTATTTATTTATGCATACAAGCACTGGGGTACAGGCCAGAGGCGTGGGGGCGGGGTGAGAGGATTCACCACACCACAGACAGAGCAGGGAGCAGAATAGGCAGATCAACAGAAGCACACTGCTGAGGGGAGCAGCGGGCACAGCAGGAGAGGTCTGCTGCACCATGTGGGTCCCCACCCTGGCTGGCAGCAGGGATTGAACTCGTGCTGCAGTGGCTGCGGTTTGCTTCATAATGCGTTGCTTAACCCACTGCGCCACCAGGGAGGCCCCACAGTGCAGCAATCTTTTAGAGTTGTGTGCTGTTCCAGGCTCATGGCTAACAAGGATGAATGAGCATGGCCTCTGGTCTCAGGAAGCTTATACTCTGGTGTGAAAACAGACATTAAACCAAAAGTTTTCCCCATGTTAACACATCGAGTCCCAAGTCTGACGTCAGGCTGCACTTTGGGAAAACAGTGCTGGCTCAGTTTGCACATTCAGAGAAGGCATAAGTGGGGATGAGTTAGATAAAGAAGGGTGGGGTGGGTGAAGTGGAAGCTGATTGAGGCAAAGGCAATAGCATTAACCACAACCCGTCTGAAAGATAGCAAGCAAGTCTCTATCTGAACTTAAGGAGCACTTCCTTTCAACTCCCTGATGCTTTTAAAAAAGCAAGTCATTTTGGTATCTCAAACCAGGTTCCACTCCTTTAAATCATCAGCTGTGTTAGAGAACCCCTTCTGTCAAGCATCACACATGGAGATCCCCAATTCACGGTCTCCCTTTTCATTTTTGTTCTCTTTCTTGTTGCCCTTAACTTCTCTGTTCTCCCTAAGAGTGTTGGCCTTCACTACATTTCACCTCTAACCACAGCTGCCTCAGCAGTCTTCAGTCCCCTGTCTGTCCCTGGATTGAGGCAGGGCAGGAAGGTGAGAGAAGGTTCTGTGAAGATGATCCCATTGTCAGATTTGAGCATCTACTCACCAATGAAGGAGTCACCCCCATTCACTATAGCGGGCTGTAAGCTTGAAGAACCCATTTGTGGACAGCTGTACTAAGTGACCCATTTACTTCTGCTCTCATGAGCTTTGTTTACCAAAAACAACCCACAAGATGTACCTTTTAGCTATCTTTGGTCTCTATTACCAGTTAAAAGTTCCAGTGATCTCTATTTGTAAGAATGTGCAAGCATGGATGTTGTTAATTTTTCCTGGAATGGATTCTGAGGTGTGTACAGGGAAGGCAGGTTGATGCAACTGTTATATTTTTAAACCTTGATATTATCAAGTCTTTCATATTCCATCAAGGAACCAATGATCTTATTTCAGGTAATGAGTGCCATAAAGTAACAGTGTAAATGTAAATGAGCAATTGATTCCCAACAGGCATATGAAGAGTTTCAAAGGGAAAAGAATAATCTTTCCAACAAAGGACACTGGGACAACTGGATATCTACATGCAACAGAATGAGTTTGAATTTCTTCTTCATACCATATACAAAAAATTAAATAGGGCCTCCCTCGTGTCCTAAGGGGTTAAGTCTCAGCTCTGATTTCGATCCCTAGCAAGGGCGCTAACCCACATGGCAAGGCAGACCTCTCTGTCTTGCCTGCTGCTCCCCTCAGCAGTGTATTCAGTAGATCTGCCTGCTCTGCTCCCCACTCTGTCTCTGGTGAATCCTCTCACCCCTGCATCTCTCACCTATATCCAAGTTCTTCTAGGCAAATATAAAAAAAATTTTAAATAAAAAATAAAAACAAAAATTAAATAACAATGTATATTACATAGTAAAATAAATCATAAGGGGGTAAGACTATAGGGGTAAGACTATAAAGAAGAAAAAATAGGTCTATATCTTCAGAATTTTGAATTGGGCAATGGGCCCTTAGATATGGCACCAAAAGCACAAGCAACAAAAAAAGATAAACGAGAGCTCATCAAAATTTTTAAACTTTAATAAGAAAGCACACTATCAAGAAAGTGGGAGGAAGCAAAGAAAATCATATACCTAGTAAGAATCTAGTCTCCTGAATATATAAAGAACTCTTACAATTCACCAACAAAAACAAGACAAACAACCCAATTTAAAAACTGGCCTGAATAAACAATAAATATTTCGTTAAAGGAGATAGACCAGTGGCCTGTAACTACTTAAGAAGATACTCAACTTCATTGGTTGCTAGAGACAATGTAGTTCAAAACTTTAATGAGCTATCTCTTCACAACTACTAGGACAGTGATAATAAAAAAAAACAAAAACAAAAACAAGACAATAAAACTCCCAGGAAAAAAAAATCTTTTGCCAAGGATAAAAATTGAGACGCTCCATATACTGCTGAAAACAAACAAACCAAAAAAATAAAACTGAGCAGCCCTGACATATTGCTGATAGGAATGCAAAATGTTGCAGCTGCTTTGTAAATATTTGACAGTTCCTTTAAATATACAATTACCATGTGACTCTGCAATCCTGCTCTCAGGTGTATATATACCTAAATGAACTGAAAACATATGTCAGCACAAAAACATCTAAGTAAATGTTCATGGCAGTAAACTTAATGGCTAAAGACTGGAACAAATATTCAACAACTGATTAGTACCTAAATGAAATGTGGTATATAAATACAATTGAACAGTAATATTACTGGCCACAATATGGATAAACCTTGAAAACATTATGTTATGAAAGAAGTCAGAGTCAAATGGCCACCTACTATATGATTCATTTATATGAAATGGCCAGAATAAGCCCATCCATAGAGACAGAAAGGAGATTCCTGGTTCTTCTGGCTGGGAGGAGACCATGGGAGTGATTCACTAACAGGCACGGGGTTTCTATGGGAGTGATTCACTAACAGGCACGGGGTTTCTTTGGGGTAGGGGTGATAAAATGTTTGGAATTAGTGGTGATGGACGCTCAACCTTGTGAATATAGTAAAACTCACCAAACCATACACATTAAACTGGTATATTTATTTAAAAAAAAAAAAAAAAGAGGGGCCTCCCTGGTGGCCTAAGGAGTTAAGTCAACACTGTAAAGCTATCTGCAGCCACTGCAGCACGAGTTCAATCCCTGGCCAGGAAGCTGACCCACATGGCACAGCAGACCTCTCCTGCCTTGCCCGCTACTCCCCTCAGCACTGTATCTCAGTCGATCTGCCTGTTCTGTTCCCCACTCTGTTTCTGGTGAATCCTCTCACTACCCCATACCTCTGGCCTATACCCCAGTTCTTGGATGCATAAAAAAATAAACAATTTTTTTTTAAAAAAATAAAGGAATGGGGTGGGTCTCTTGTATACCCATGCTTTGTAGTTCAGCTAGCATTAGGGATGCCACTGTGACCTTTAGCAATATGATTTGATATGAAAAGTAATTTTTAGGCTAGGTTCTGAGAGGGGGTGGGAGGAGATATGACTAAAATACAGGCTCTGTCCTCAAGGTGCTTTCACCTATAGAGAGACACAGGGACTCACACTTCGCTGACAGGAACACGAGTCAGCAGGTGACAAGCATCTCAGGGAGAGAAGATGCTGCTGGAGCATGCGGGGAGGGGTAGTATAGCATGACTGAAAGAATATCAGAAGACTTTCAGAAGTGGGAATATTTCAGCTGGGTTTTTAGGGATGAGTAGAAGTTTGAGAAACAGAGAATGTGGTACATTCTAGCCAAAGGGACCAGCCTGAGCCACGGTCTGGAGGTGTATAAAGCATTTAGAGAGAGTATGATTTCAGCTGTGGTTTCTCTCTTCTTCAAGTGTTCTGCCACTGCTTTTCATTAAACATGTTCAATAAACATCATAATGTTTAATATACTGACTCTTGGTTTTCACCTCACAGAGAATGAGCCATTGATTTAAACACAGGGAAAGAGAAATATGGGTCTTGAGCCCTGAGTGCCCTTGCTCTGCCCACCTCTTCCCTGTGGTCTTCTGAGCATCTGGAATGCATCTTAAATTCCAGCCTCCTTCCACAATCTGGGAACCCCTCTTTGCTTCAGTGACTGGATCTCTCCATCAACTGGATGCTTTGCCAGAAGGTTCTTTCTTAATGGTGGCTTCCCCACTCTAGCTCTGCTGTCATTCTGGTGCACCCAGGAAGGAAGCCAGGGAGAAGGAAATGAGAGGTCTGTCCCTTTCCCTCCATTAGAGGTCCTTGGTAGCTCTTCCAGCCACTGGCTTTGTCTGGCTTTTATTTGGATTGTGAATCTGTTGCCTCCAGTGCAGGTAGGAAAACAGGTTATCTAAACAAGTGCCTCTGTAAGAGGAGTTTGATGCTTATTAAGCTATTTGGTGAGGAGTGCAAAGCAGAAAGGATTCTGGAAGGAAAGACATACTCAATATGGAGCCGTGCGAACCCCAGTGCCCCCCAGATGAAAAGCTAACAGAGTGGTCCTTCTGAGAGTGGATGACTCATATTTGCTCCCCAAGGCACGAAACATAAGCCTGGTTTATTGTGTTTACAATTTTGAACCTTCAGAGCATAACTGATTCATTGCAAACATGAGTGTGCAGGACAGAGGAGCCGTCTCTGAACAGGCTTTTCCCTAAAGCCACGAATAATCCCCTGCACCAGAGATCCAGTCTGATGAACCTGGATCAGTGTTCCCAAACCTCAGATGCTTGGGGGAGATCAGGACAGGGAGACATCTGGTCTCAGGCAGCTCCGCTCAGACCAGAATATCGTCCTTCCCGGGGGAGGATCTTGTGAGCAAATGAGCCCTGCATGCCTGCCTGAGACTGCCTGAGACCAGTCTCGGTCCTGTGAGGCCTGTGTGGGAGGTGAGGACCAGACAGCACCGTAAACAGGCACTCCCATGTCCAGGTAGAAAGAAACATGGATTTAACACCATCTCCTCGAGCCAGTTGATGATTTTTAATCAGCTTCAACTCCATCGTCCCCGCTCTCCCAGGGACAAGCACTGACAGTGCAGACAAGCACCAGATGTGCAGTGGGAGATGGGGCATGCTGGGAGGGGTGAGGGGAGAGGAGGGGAAGTGCGCCTGAATGTCATTACTTGGAGGGGTCAGGGGGGTCAGTGACAGCGGCAAGGAACAGATTTTTCCAGCCGCTTTCAGGCTGAGATTTGCACTGCATAATCTGAATGCTTTTTATCTGTTTCTGAAAATAGACAGGAATTTTTTCCACAGGCTGCTCCAATCTGGCTGTGGAGACGTGAAGGAGGATTGCTGGGAGACAGTTGTACGTAGTCCAGTAAGCAGGGCTTGTGACCCCTGCCTGCCTTAGACCTTCTCCTTGCTGACTCCAAGGGGCCACGTTATCTTAACATCCCTTGAAGCAGAGATGCAAAAGTGCCGGAAATACTTTCCATTTTGAATTCTGCATAACTTCTTGAATATTGAGCTATCACTACTTATTTTTTCTTAAATGCACAGGCTAAAAGGTCCTAAGTTTCCATCCAGAGGGAAATGGTTTTGGGGTCTGTACAGCACAACATACATGAGAAATGTAAATGGAACAGAAAGAAAAAAAAATGGTTTGATCAGAAATTATACTTTATGGTTGTTACCAATTCCTCAAGTCATATTCTCCACGTTTGTCCTGGATTAGACTACAAAGAAGCATCACAAATTATCTACAAAGATCTTCTGGAAAGTCAACTCTGGATTAAATCAGCCTCCATCTCTCAGCAGCGGGTCCCTCTCATCTCAGATCAAAAGGATCTTGAACCTTCTAAGTGAATTGCTGTCAAGCGAACAGCAGGGGCAGCTCTAATATTATTTACATAGCATTTTCTCTTTTTTTCTAATTATGTATTGGTTTCTTCCTGTTACAAGTCTACCTTATAAATATGGAAACCAAGACACAGGAAAGAAAATAATGCTTGAGGCCACCACCCAGGGGGTCAGCAATGGAAGTGGGAAAAAGACAAGAACCTTTAACCCACAGACCAATGCACTGAGATACCATTTCCACTCGGTTCAGCAAACCTTTATGATTGCTGTTCACTCACCTTCCAAGAATAAGAATTTGTGCTGAGACTGCAGAAAAGCAGCCCATTTCACTTTGCTTTTCAATCTGGAGTATTTCTTGGACCCAGAGGAAACTGGGACCAGTCTCTGAGACTGGAGCTTATTTGTAAGTTTCCTCCAAAGTAACCCTTGTGATAGGTGACATGAGAAGTGTGCTAGATTATGCCAGAATGTGCTGAGTTTTTCTCAAAGCCCCACCTCCCTCATTATATTTGCTTTGCAGAGCTTGGGAATTCCAAGATCTTGCGGCTCAAGCTTTTCCTTTTTGGGTCCAGAGAGGTGGATGGTTGATTCGAGGTCACAACGGATGTATATGGGTGGCAGAGCTGGGGTTGGGTACCTGGTGTTCCCACATTACAAGTCTTTATTACCACCGAACCTCATAGGTAAGTCAGGTAGCATTGAGGAGAAAGAGAAGGCGCTGGAATGAACTCCTGCCATCACCTGCTGCGGGCTGAGGTCTCTGCTCAGAGCTTATCCTGTTCAATGGCCATGACAAGGAGCTGCGCTTTGTGAGTCAATTTCTTAATGAAGCGGTTCCTTCAGCCCCAGACCAGGCTGCGTGTCATGTGCAGGTCTCCTAGTTAGCCCCTAGGCCCCTACAGCAGACACTGCCCATATCCTGAAGCTTGCCGTGGGCAATCTCAACCTGCTGTGATTTTCCCCTTGCTGTTAACCACCCGATCATCAGGGAGAAGAAAGAGTGGGAAGGCGAAGAGATCAGAGGGAGAAGGACAGAGGAGCAAAGAAGAGGAATTGGAAAGAAGCACAAAGAAAGACTGCGAACACAATGGGGTGCAAGGCGTGGGTTGGAAAGCAACAGGGCAAGTCAAAGAGAAAAGGAGAAAAGGTTTTGCAGAGAAAATGGAGCGTACCATGGTGCCCCTGCCTGCCATCCCACCCAGCCAAGCCAGACCTGGACAAACAGTGCTTCCCTCTCAGGGCTTTCAAACGCAGGCAAATAGGACTTCAAAGGAAAGGAAAGCAGGAAGTTGGTTGGTTTCAGGTCCTCGGGAAAGAAGTGGGCTGGCATCTGACTCATCCTGCCCTGCTCCCTGCTCCCAGGACCTGCACACACAGAAGCTTTCAGATGAGGTCATCTGACTCTCACTTGTACAAGATTCTGATCTGGTGGCACCTGGGGACAGGTGCTGTAGTAATGTTATTCCTTTCTTTCCCCAGCACAGCTCAAGGTGGGCAGCATTACCTATTTTTTTTTTTTAGTAATAGTAAATAATTTTAGGGACAAAAATAAATGAAGTAAAGAGGGAGACAGGCTTTAAAAAGGATGCTCAATGTAAGAAAAACAAACACACAAATTGGCATCATTATCCTAGATCCCAGGGAGGCACTGGGTATGACAAGGCACATGTTTCGTTCTGATGCCAGAATGATGTCTTGAATCCTGCCTTTGCTATTTGTGATCTGGAGAATTGGTTTGATACCTTTGGTCCTTGGTTTGTCTCCTCTGTACAATGGGAAAATGGCAGCCATCTTGCAAGGGTTTGTGGCAGTTGGTGGTAGGGTGTGAGCAGCAAGGAGAATGATGTGATAGAGGACACCACACCAGTCACTACCACTCTACTCTCTTAGCTTCCACCACCAGCAGCATGAGGACTAACTTCTGCAGGGAACTTTTTTTTTTTTTTCTAGAAGCCCCACCTCCCTCACTACATTTGCTTTACAAAACTTGGGAATTCCAAGATCTTGTGACTCAAGCTTTTCCTTTTTGGGTCCAGAGAAGTGGGTTGTTCATTCGAGGTCACAACGGATGTATACTGCTGGCAGAGCTGGGGTTGGGTACCTAGTGTCCCAGGAGGCACTGCTTCTTCCTCACCTGTCTTTTTGTTCATATGACCCTGATATTCTTTGACCACAGTCAGTGCTGTTTTCCTGCTGAATTTCTGATGGGACAGTACTTTGCAGTAACTCTTCAGAAAAAAATGCAGTTAAAAAGGAGTAAGAAGTCTTGTGTCTTATTTCTCTCCCATCCCTTCGCCATGCTGGATTGTGTTGCAAAGCAAATAACTCCACTCACAGGGAGTGAGTGGCGGGGGCAGCAGAGAGTCTCCAGCTGACAGATGTAAGCTTTCAGACTTACAGATGTGAGCATCAAACCCTCCCAGGAGCTTTCCTGGGAGCGGGCCTGGCAGTGTCTCGCCTCGTGGGGTGCTTTACCCTGTAGCTGCTCATGGGACACCATCCAATGTCAGTGCAGGAAGTCATCTCAACCCTGTCTGCCAGTAAGAAGGCTCAAAACTAGCCAGAACCTCAAGGACAGCTGAGCTATTAATGGAACGTGAGTCAACTCTGAGGCTCTTGAAGGCCCACATAGTGTAAGCTACATTCACAGGCCTTGAGGCTCATCTAGAAAGCTCTGTGGAAAGAAGGGAGGGAGAGCGCACCTCTGGCTGGGTAGTTTATGCATCTTTTTCAGGGACTGAGAGCATTGCTGAAGTAGAAATCAGGAGGGACTAGTATTGAAAATGAAAGGAGAGAAGAATCCAGACTGGGGAGAAAGACTACCTCAGGTCACCCTTAACATTAATCTTGCCTCAGGACTGAATCCAAGTGTCCCTTTCCATTCCGTTTTTTAGAAAGGAGAAAGGACCAGAAAGGGGTGGAAATGAAGGAACACCTCTTCCCTGCCCCTTACCTAGGGAGGGACCTCTTCCCATGCCAGGTAAGCCTTTGATTCTAGAACAGTGGGAGCTCAGGTGTTGACTGGGGCAAACTCCACTGCCAGATGCCAGTGGAGGATCCAGACACAGCGTCCTTCACCTGGGCATGGAGACCTCCATGTTACTCAGATGTTTTCAAGACTAGCAAAGCCAAGGACAGCTGCAGCATGCCAACATGCCCCCAAGCGAGTCTGGGACACACCAGACAGCTTCGCCATCAACCTGGGGTAGGGGAAGGCGGGGCCGTCTGTGCACTTGGGAATTGGCAGGTTAGACCACCCGAAGGAGGAGGCGTTTTCTGAGCCCATGGCCCAGTTCAGTTCCAAGTCCTTTTTTCCCCCTAACACTTCTCCCAAGAGGATTTCCATGCTCAGTTTCCTTCACGTTCATGAAAGGGGCCAGGCTCAGGGCTCACCAGTTGGAAGGAAGACTGCCTGTCTGCCCCGCCTCTTTTCCCTGTACACACGCGTGCGCGCACACACAATCACACAATCACACACACTCACGCTGGCAAGATCTCCACTCCTGACTGACTCTATCAGCCTAGTCTCATTTCCTTCCACGGCAGGGCCCTTGGAGCCCAGTGCTGAGCTGGTGTGTGCTCTAAAAATAACTGTGTCCAACGTGATGAATGGGAAGGCATTTGCTCTCCTTTTCCTGCCCCAGCGTCAGGGCCTGAATCATGTTGGGAAATGACATTCTGTTAACACAAGCACTTTTGTTTCCTCCTGTGCTCGCTCACCATCCGGTGGGGGCCCTGGCCTGAACTGGTTTTCAATTTTTAAAGCTTCCCTGGGGGTCCATTCAATACCCTATCCATGACATTAAGGAAAGCTGTGGACAAAGCAATGGAGAGAAGAATCCTGGGCCTCCCCAGGGATGCTAAGGACTTGCTAAGACACAGCAGACCTCACCCTGACTCCACCCAGAGAGGCCCAGCCCTCCAGACTCCCCAGCAGCCTTGCCCCTAGGGTAGGGAGCCAGCCTCAGCTCAGCACCTGGCTCAGGTAGAGAGGGAAGTGAAAAATACCCAGACATATGACTTCATAGATACCTGAGTGCCTTTGATGTCACCTGGAAACAGACTTGGGGAACAGCCTTCTCACAATTTTGGGAGGAAACCTTTTGGGAGACATATTTTAAAATTTCCCAAACTCCAGGCAGCTCATCTTCCCTTGACCGTGCTGTCAGTGCCACCAGGTCAAGCACTCTGCTCAGCTCATCTTTGCAACCCCACAGACCGCAACTGTGGTGCCTAGCTCAGAACAGGCATTGGCTAAGTTCGTTTGGTTTGAAAGACCTAAATAGGGCCTCAGTGGGAGGATTTAGAGTCATTCACCTTCTAAAGGAAAAGATGGAATCTCCAGTGTCTAGCAATTTGGGTAAAAGCCCATCAGGCTAGGCCTTGAGAAATAGCACTTCTTAAAGTCTATCTCCCAGCCTCAGTTTTATCCCAGCTCAAGGCCACTTGGGAGTCTGTGATTGCATGTAGCAAAGGGCTTGACAGCTCAGCCCCCTCTCAGACAGAAACCAGCTCCTCCTGCGAAGGCTCTGTTCTCATCCCTATGTCCCATTTCCAGTTTTCGGCTTGGGTGTGTGTGGGTCTTGGTTTATTTGAATCTGCTTTAAATGACCTTTTGTACTCCCTATTAAACAGATCCTCTTAACCCTTAACCTGGTCTCAAACAAAATGACAGAAGCTATGGGTGTAAGCAGTAAACCTATAATCAGAAGCCACGGACATTCCCATCCACAGTTCTAAGAGAGAGAGCGAGCTTCACTGTTCACTGTTTGACTTAGAATGGGACCAGCACACAGATATGTCCCCAACAGGTCATCTCTCCACCGGTGTGTCTGGAGATGGCCAGGGACATCGGGGACAGGTCTCCACAGCTGTTCCCTGCATATCTGCACCTTCCCCTTCCTCCCTGGAAGCACAGACGTCTGTCCTGAAAGGGGATGGGGGACACGAGGGCCTGAGAACTGAAGCACACATTCCACAGATGCCAGCAATGGTTCCTGAGCTGGCGGTGGTGGGCGACAACAGACAGGCCCACAATGGCTGGCCAAGGCTGACACACATGCCCAGGACTCACAGATAGGCTCCCTGCAGCAAGAGGCACAGGCACCTATAAGCAAGGGGCTGAGATGCAGGATCTCTGGGGCAAAGAAAAAGCAGCCACCATGGGAGATGGTCAACCTCCAAAAATGGCGGCATGGAGACTCAACTCTTCCTAGTGCCAGAGATTGTTGGAGGAGTAGAAGGAATTTGAGCTTGGGAAGGAGGAGATTTTGGCTTCAGCTGGCGCTTGGCCTCCAGTTCTTAGGTATGTTCATTGGTAAAATGAGGAGTCAGTTTCATCTCTAATTCTGCGGGACTGCCAAGTTCTGTGTTCACAGATATGAGAGGACTCTGCCACCTCTGTGGCTCGTCAGGATGGTGGTATGATGACCAGGGTGATTCTTGAGTAGAAGGCCTCCCTCTGCCTTTCCAGTTTCGGATTCTTTCTCCAGAGCCCTTTGTAATGAGTCAAGAGGGAGCCTGGACTCCACCTTGGTGGTAGTCTTTCCTAAATTCCACCTCACATCTCCTGATCAAGTTCCCTCTCTCCTCCCCTCTTCTGCCCCTGCCCTTAGGCTGGCTTTCCCTCTTGACCTCCCTGGCTGCTGAGCAAGCGGGAGCCCTTCTCTCTGGGTTCTCTGGACCTTCAGTAAAAGTCAGATTGGACGTGACTTCAGTCCCCAGGTCAGTTAAGCAGTAGAGATGGTTATCTGATCTGATCTACACAGGCATTTCTTTAGCGGTATGTTCCTCATTTGGAGGACACCCCTGTCCCCACTCCCCCTCCCCAGCTCCCAAGTCAGCATCTCTACCGATGTTGCTCTCACACTTCCTCTCTGGCCACTCCCTGAAGGTCTTTCCTGAATCACTTCATTCTCACCCTGTCCCAGTATTTCTTGTTTGGATACACAACTCTTGTACTCTGACTTCTTGGTCTGGTCACCAAGACTTCCATTTTCTATTTCTACTCTAGCCTTAACACTGATCCCCAGAGAAAATATAGAAAAGTACCACCCAGGGGAAAGAAATCATGTAGACCTCAGCCAGAGATCTCCCTGAGCAAGGGTTACTCTGAAATCTCCAAGCGTCTGGGGATCCTTACTCCCTGCAGGTTAGGGTAGTTGATAGATCTCAGGGATGTTTCCCTAGTGGAGCCAGTGCTCGTCCTCAGGATATTTATAGAGGTGACCAGAAATCTCCAGCACTGATGAATGCGATGCAGTCGCAGGCAGTGCTCACTCTACTAAATCTTCTGGATTTGTAGGAGTCACTCTCTTGCTGAAGGTTAACTGCTCTGGACCCTTTTGATCTGTATGTGAAAAAGCAACCAAAGTCGATCCAGCAGGCAGCCCAGACTGCTAGCGCTCTCATTTTCCTTCTCTATTTCTAGATGACAGACAAATAGTCCTGTTCTGATAGGTGTCAGAGAGTAACTATTCTAAAATTAAAGGGCAAGGAAGCATTTTCAAAATGATTTTTTTTTTATATTGTGGGCCCTATAACTTAACCTTTCCCTTGGTGACGTCGACTTCTAGGATCACTGGTTTCACTACAAGATAAATGAAAGACCAAGTGGGATTTTTCTGGGGCTATGGCTGGTGAGTTGACAAGTCATTTATTTCAGGGCACAGCCTGGTTTCTTGCCAGGTCCTCCAGTGTAAATGCAGTCAAGGAGAAACTTAAGTGAGGTGTATGACCCTGACCGCGGGTCCTCTGCTTCCCAGCCTGGGCCTCCCAACATCTGGTGGATGTGCACAATTAGTAATGCTTTTGAGGATAATGATTTGGTCTCATGGAAAAAGGAAAACTAGTCCAAGATAATGTCTGGTAAACTTTGACATTCCACCCCAAAGTGATCTTACACTCATGTAGAATCACTGAACAGCTGCACGATCATATTACAGGATCTTCCTCAAGAGCCAACTTGTCATTGAATCCATCCCCAAATTCCAGATTTTCTCAAACAAAAGAAGCCCTGATGTGGAAGGAGCTGCAATCAGCCAGATGGAAGAGAGGTGTAGATTGCCAAAATTGGAAGCACCCTTTGAGATGTTTCGGCCTAATCCCCCTCATTTAGTACATGAGAAGAGTGAGATCCAAAGAACAGGAGAGAATTTCCTTAGGTTGAACAACAGATCCCGCAAGGCCAGGGTGCTCATGCATCTTTTAGGGCTGCATAGCACACTTTCACCCTATTCCTTAAAGCATCTCTAAGAGCGAGGGTCTAGACCAGAGGGGCAGTGGTGGAATCTCTTTCATGAACAGAGATAAAGCCATGTTATGAGTCTGCCAAGAAGAGAAGTCTTGCTGTTCTAGAGGGGAGAGGAAGAGTAGGTGGTTGCAAATTCCAACTTTTATGAAGCCATAAAAACAGTTAAACAAGATGAAGAGAGTTGTTTGGGCCCATGACCTCACTAAGAACCTATACTGTCAAGGTGTTCACAGAGAATCAAACAGAAAGTTGGAAATCATGTTAGTCATTCAGCAGCAAATCCTGATCACCTACTCTGTGCTGAACATGAGCCACATGGGATGAAGAGGGTGAAGGATGGCAGAGGATAGTGGGTCCAAAACCTGGTGCCTGTTAATGGTATATTTTTATAGTTACACACACATATCCAACAAGGAATGGAATATTTCATAAAACTCAATTTATTCTCTTTATTCTGAGGTCAATGTCATCTTTTTAGGCTGTTGTTAATATGACTTTCTCATTTTTAAACAGTATCCTCTCAATAAAACGTTGGTAACTCAATCAGGGTTCTCTTAAATGTTTTTTGAAACTATATTGGTTGATGAAACCCAAAAGTCTGCCAACCATAGATGGGGTTAAAAAGGACATGGGCTCCAGGGGCAGACAGACGTGGGTTCAAATCTGGTTTCAGCGAGTTATTAACTGTGACCTCCAGAAAGCTTGCTAACTAACCATCAGTGTTCTGATGCGATATGAGAAATTTCCAGAACAGCAGGGACTTCCTGTGGAGCTCACACCTGTGGAAGTACTCACAAACGTCAACCTCCACCCCTAGACATAGTGTGTTTGTATATGCACATGTGTGCCTACATTGTGCAAGGTGTTTTGTAGGAAACAGGAGACTTTTCATAGTTTTGCTCTCAAGGAGGTAAAAATGCAATTGGTGAGGCCATGCACCTCATCAGGAATCCTGAGAAAGATGAAAAGTTCACTTATCTTTCTTCCTGCCCCAACAGTTTCTTTGGTTTGGTAATGGTGACCGAATTTTCAGATATGGCTTTCCACAGTTCACATTATATTGTTTTTCCATGACTGGTTTCAGTTTATGCTAAGGCTCCCTCAAAACTCATAAAGTTCCCTTTAAAACCTCATAAAATTTCACCTGTGGATGTTTATTGCCCACAGGCTGTGAGCTATGTCGGTATGGTTTTGATAGATTTACCATTATTAAGCCTGGGCTCCACTTTCACCAGCCTCCTGATTCTGCACTGGGGGCTTGCTCCATTGTCCCCCCGTGAGGAAATAGTTCAGCTCCTTGGGGTTGAGCTTGGCTCTGGGGCAATCATCTTTGCTCGCAGTTTCTCTAGGTCCAGGAGTTTGCTTCAGTTCTGGGTAGCCGGTGTTCCCCCATGAAGGTCACCCTAAGCTTACTCCAGCCTTCCTGGATGCTGTGTCCAGAAATCCACCCATGAATGTTTGCTGACTTGCACAGAGAGAGGCATTTGAGAGATTACGTGGATGTTCCTGATAAAGTCAAGGACAATTCTCAAATGCATAAAACAACCCAAGGTAGTTGTTTCTACAGATCCCAGATTTCATCTTCTTGGGACATTCACGCATTGACTGTCACCCTGCAAATATTTGCAGAAAGATTTGTCTCTCTTTGCACCTCTTTTACAGGTCAAATGCCATCACTTTATTGAATCTGGTTTTCAGACTCCTTGACTTCTTGGCGGGCCCCTTTGGGGCTCCCATTTGGCTGTGTGCTGCATTTGGTGGAGTTGAGAAGTGTCTTGAGGGGCAGATTATAGTCTTTGTTCCTGATCTTTGTTCCTGGGAGGACAAATGGAACTAGCTGTAGGGAGGCACTTCAGTAATGAGCAGAGAGTACAAAGTTGGTGGTAAGTTTAGACTTTGGTCAGGTAAGGCCAACTCCGGCGAGCGCACAAGGCAAACAGCACAGATCAGAGGACGCAGAGCCCAGGAGGGTCTAGACCACAGTCAGAATCAAGGACAAAGTAGAGATACCAACTGACATAATGTGAAGGAGGAAGGGGTCACTGCACCTGGAGCTAACTTCAGACTGTAAACTCATGCCAGGGCATCCTGGGCCCTATATGGGATGGGCTTATGGAAACTTGGGGAAGAAGTTGGAGGAGTAGTTTGAGTCTAGACTTGCTATTTAATTCTAAGCTTCCACAGAAGGTGGGGCCAAAGATGCTGACCTATCCTGTGTCTGGATTACCAGGATTCCTTTGCTTGGAAGAGCAGACACCCAACTCACCCTTCAGCACAAAGGAAACTTATGTCCCTATCACTTCCCGGCACTGGTAGTGAGGGTAACTTCTGCTTCTAGAACTCTTGGACACAGTGACTTTGTCTCTCAGCAATAAGTCAACATGCCTTTCAGGCAGATATCTCCATGTGTTAGCTTCCAGAACTTTCATTTACTTCCTCCCAGCTTCAAATACATCTGAAAATGAGTTTGTATTTCCAAAGAATTCTAATAAAAAGTCCCAAGGATGGGTCATGTACACATTTCTGGGATTCAGAGGGCGTCATCTAACTGTGTTAGACAGAGAGAGACGGAAGGGTGCTTTCCCAGAGGGAATGAGAGTGGATCTCGGGGAAGCCACGGAGGTGGAAGTCTATCACTCTGCCTTACTCCAGATTAGCTCTGGATCTGTGGACAGCAGGCGTGAAGCGGGGCAATGAGAAGAGTTGGCACTGAGCTGAGAGTATCTGCCAGCTGGAGGATCTCCTCTTTGTCAAACTCAGCTCAGCTCTCAGACATGGTCCATTGCAAAGGGTTGACCTACATGAACCAGGGGCTGTTCTTCAAGGAAGGCCAAGTCTCCATGGCAGGTGTCCGAAGTCTCTGTGCCCCTACTGGGCATTCAGGTATCACCCCTGCCTTCTCTACACATGAAGTGTCATCAGGGCACCATGTCCCCACCCTTCTTAGTGGGGGGGCTCATTTACTCAGACTTTGACTTGTAGCTCTGTCCCTTTCCGATCTCCAGAGTTGGATATTTTCTGGGGTGAAAAAAAAAACAACATTTAAGGCAATCTTGCCTCCCTTGCCTCTCTTCGTCTTTCTCTTTCTCTGGAAATAATCACAACAAAGCCTCACCATAATTTTAAAATTCAAGGCTTGGCTCTGTTTGGTAAGCCAGGGTCTGACTTGGACATCAGTGCCAGCACTGAACTCAGCCCAGCCTGGATCCCTGCTGAGTTGTTTATCTTTCCCTGATCTTAATCTCCACACTCACTCGTGAAGGCTTTTTGGAAGGGGGCACTGCTCAGAGCAGGGGTTTGGTGGAGAGGCAGGGAAACTTCATCCTCCCACCTTCTGCCCCACTGGGCTTCCTGTTTTCCAATTTTTGAACAATAAGTATCTTGTCTTTCCCTGTCCTCCCGTTCAACTCTTCCATTCTCTGGCTGGAAAGTTTCCTGACAAAGTCTAGTTGGAGGTGACAAATCATATATGGGTCACATTCCTGCTTCTCCTCCTCCTCTTGGCTACCCCTAGGCTAGAGAGTCTGGAAAACGTCAAATGATTCAGAAAGTGAGCTGAATGGGTTCTTCATGCTTCATGTTTGGTGCCAGGAAGCAGAGCAGTGACTGATGCAAGAATTGGACAGAGTAGGAGCTGAGCTTAAAAAAAAAAAGATAAAAAGAACCCAACCACAGCTAAGGACTCCCACACAAAGAACTTAGGAAAGGTGTTCAATGACGACCCAGGCCTGACGGCAGATTTGAGTTGTTACTAGAGACCAGGCAGGGGGGCTCTGCTGTGGATGTGCTTACAGAGTCCCCTCTCTGGGCCTGGGCCTGGGCCTGGGCCTGCGTCTTGCTTGTGATGCTGGAAGGCAGTGATGACATGGGGCAGTTGGGGTGGTTGGGATGGGGCTCAGCAAAGTCTTGGGTGGGGTATGACCAAATGCCATCTATCACATCCACAGGTGACAAGCAGGTAGCTGTGGAGAAAAGGTCTGATGGGACACTGATTTGTGCCCACACTGTTCAGCACACGCTGTTGGCCATGTGTGCTCCAGTGACAATGGCGCCACAGGCACCATCTTTGTCCCATGCAACCCCCGTCAATGGAGGAGATTCCCTGGGTTCAGTGAAATCCACTTTCCTCCTTAAATCCCAAGGACCACGTTCCGTTCCCCTCATACCAACCCCCTCCCACACTCATCTTCTCTGGGATCTCTTCACTCTGCTCCCACTGAGTTCCCACTCTAGAGAAACTTCTCTGGTTTCCAGAGGCCAGGTGCTGAAGAAGGTGGTCTGGTCTTCCTCACGCTCCTCTGTCCACGTTGAGCATAAACGTTGAGCTCTGTCTTCTCCCCCTCAGGGTGGCCCCCTTTGATGTCAGGAGTCTTTTCTTCTTTCGACAAAACACTCATTGTATAAATAAAAAAATTTTGCTTTTCAAAACTTAAAAATTTGGATGTAAAACAATAAACATTGGCTTTTTCTCCTGTGCTCTTCTGTTTGAACAATCCTAATTATCCTCCAAATGACACAGATGTCTTGAGGAAAATGTAGTAAAGAATATCACAAAGACTGATATTGCTAGTTCATTTTCACTGGCTCTTTCCAGTCAGATGATTTGGTAGCAAAAACTGACCTCCACAAATCATCTTTTTCTTTAAGTAACAATTTTTATTGAGATAGTTTTCACATACCCTACCCATTTGAAATGTATGAATCAGTGTATTTTAAAAACTGTATTCACCAGAGTTGTCACAAATAATCTTTCAATACAAGCAATCATTGCTTTGGGATAGTAGACACTGGGCCATGGTGATATTTTTTTTTCAAAATCTGGAGAACATCAATCAAATGCACTAAATTTCCCAACATAAAATCCAATCCACGTGTGTTTTTCAGGCACAGGCAAAATATATGCCCACAGTGGCTTAAGGGAAAAGGGAACTTTTTGTGTGTTAATGAGCTTAGGCCTTGATATTGATTTTATTATGTAATTGTCACAAGAAGATTCTCTTTGTAGGAGAGAATAATACCCACAGTTTTCAGTGAAAAACTGGGCTCAAAGTCACCCGCTGAGTTTTTCAATGGTAGAACTAGACATTTTAACATAGGTTTATAATGAATCCAGAGCACTTTCTCCAGCCTTAGATTGGACAAAAGATGCCATGAAAGCTGTTCCAAAAGTTTCCGAACTACTTAACCATTCTTGGAACCCTTTAAAGGAAACTTATGCCACAGACTGATGTTCACACCATTCAGTTTTGAAATAACTGATTTGTCTGATATGGCCATATGATGAAACTCTAGGGGTTTGGGGAAGATTTTTGCCATGAACCTCCCTCAAAAGGAACAGGTTACATGGCCTGGTGCCATGGGCTCAGATGGTGACACTCTGGGCCATGAGTGCTTCCAGAATTGTCCTAATACCACTTATAGTCCTGAGCACCCAGGTAGAAGACAGACTCCCAACACTTCACCCTGGAGTAGCCTCATGTCGCAGAGAGCAGAATGGTAGAGACAGGCTTGTCCAAACATGGGCCAGCTAGTCCTCTTTCCCCCATGCCCCTCCTTCCTTGCACAACTTGAAGCCTGCCATGCATTTTCCTATGCCTTCCCGTCTCCCTCTTTGGTCTTGCTTTTGTTTTTTCCCTGTTCCAATAGAGCTTTTGTGGAAAATGAGTAAAAGGCTAATAGTACCTAGTGTTGGTGAGTAGGTGGGAAAATAGTCTCACCTATTATTGGTAGGAATTTATTTCATTCCCTCCTCATACCCCACCCCTATTGGTGGGAATTTAAAGAGATTTGTCCCCTTTGAGGGAAATTAGCAAAAACTAGGCAAATCGACAGTCTTAGCAGCTTCAGTTTATGTAATTGTTGCACAACTGTGCAAAGATATGTGCAAGGTTGATAATTAGAACTTTGTAGTTGGGAATATTTAGAAACAACCCAAACATCCATTAGTAATGAGCCAGTTATGTAAACTAGCACGGCTATATAAAAATACTAGGCAGCCATGTAAAAGGTATTGAGATTGTCAAGCTAATTTACACGTAAGTGGATGAAAGCAGCGTGCATATCACAATGGCTACCAAACATGACGACTTACTAGGTGTCAGACACTTCCATTTTATTCATCTTATGTAATTCCCAACACAACCATATGAATATTATTGTTCCTATTTTCAGAGGACCATTTTCAGAAAATTTATAAATCTTTACCTAGTGCCATACCCTTAATAAGCACCCAGGCTGGGTGGGGATCTGGATCTGTCTCATTCCTAAGCTTTCCAGTCTAATCTCATTTTTGTAGAAAATATGCAGAAAGCACAGGTATGTATTGATGTTAGCACAGGCATGGTATAAACAAAAATTGGCTTCTGGTCTTTATCTTTCTGGATACTCCAGGTGTTTATCTTCTCTCCTTCTAGTCCAGGCAGAGTTAATCACCCCTCTGGGGTGCACAGCCCTAAATCCTAGCACCCAGCTCCACCTTGAACAGTAGCTTTGGCGCTTGTCACCACTGTTAGTATAAGCTGTTTCAGGGCACTGAGCCTGGTCTATTGTTTAACGCCCCAGTTCCTGGCGTAAAGTAGACAGATGCCCTCAGAACATTTGTTGAAATCCTATGGGATTTTCATACACAAGCATCAGGGGTCAGATTCAGGGTCAAGGTGTCAAGTCAGGTGGTCATGGCTGCTATTATGGGGAAAGGGTCTGCTGGGCTGAGCTGAGCTACATCTCAGCTGCTCCTGGGGTCACCGGAGCAGAGTTCTAGCCCCCAGAAGGAAGCCATCTACACAGCCAGAGCAGATTTGCTAGGAAACTAGCAAATCTAAAGTTGTAGGGCCCCTCAAGTTCTGTCCTGAGTATTGTGTTTGTAGTTCTGTAACCTTGACATTTAGGGAGGGCTCTCCAAATGGCTAAAGCTTCAAAACCTACCAAACCAGGATCTGTGTGTCTCATAGGAATGGTTTCTTCCTCCCCCTAGACCCAAGGTGAGTCTTTTCTAAGGGTTCCTTGAAATGCCATGTTTCTTGGTTCTCAGTGTCCCCCCTCATTAGTCACCTTAATCATTATCTTCTGCACCTCAAAACCATGTTTCCCAGGAAGGTCTTGAGTCTCCCAGGGTGTTCAAACGTTTTGGGAAGCACACATTTATCTGCCACCAGACCTCAAAGGTCAACTAAAATGTCAGTTGGTGTTGTGGCTGCGATTGTATTTGCTCCTGTGGGGACACTGAGTGCCTCACGCTCAGCAGAAGGCTGAGTGGCAAACACATTCATCTATGATTAATTAGAACATGGAGAAACAAAGTCATTTAATGGGTCATTTTAAAAAGTCATTAAACTGCTTGACGACCAAATCTTTCAAAAGCAAATGTTTGGGGCAAGGCACTTGAAAACAAAACTATTGCGACTCTCTTCTTTAAAACTTCAGTCTCCAAAACTATTAGCTTTTTGAAAAGCAGAGTAGGTCCTTAAGCAAGTTAGGTTAGAAGGAGCAGATAGCACATCTGTGCCTCGGTCTATCGTTGTGCGTGGGGCTTCCTGAAGTCTCTCGTGGAAGAAGATAAAGGCTTCTACTTTAAGAACATGGTCAATGGAAGACTGCTGCAGAAATCCTTTCTGTGACCTTGGACTTGGACCTCACAGTCTGACCACCAAGCTGTGGCATATGATGTAAGAGTAATTGTCATTGGAGAAATCTCCCATCTTGGCCCATCTCTCAATTCCACATTATCCACTCTTTCAAATGTTCATTGGCCAGAAAACACGAGCAAGTGGAAAAGGAGAGGAGTAAAGGGAAGAAAGAGTGATCATGGAGAGAGACAGAAAGAGAGATGGAGAGAGAGACAGAGGGAGAGACAGAGAGAGAGAAGGCAGGAGAGTAGAAGAGGGAAGAAGAGTTAGGTAGAAGGGAAAGGGAGGCAGGTAAGGCCAAGGGTACTGGAAAGGTCTGGGAGGTAGAGGTGGCCACTAGGCAAATGGTTTTAGAAGTCCTCAGGGAAAGAAACAGGTGCCTTCAGTACAACAGTATGTCTCTGCCCCATGTGCCCTCTCCCCTTCCTCCTCCCTGTCCCTCCTCCTCCCTTGCCACACTCCTTCATTCCCACAGCCACCTCCCCAACATATGGAGCTAGTTTCTTCCACCCACTTCGGGGAGTCCTAGGAGGTGCCTCTGGTCTTTCAGGATCATGATGGGGTTTTTGCAAACCTCAAACAACACATAGCAGAGCGATTGCTCAACTGATTTCTCCAATACCACCACCTGGGGTAAAGACGAGCCAGCTGTTGAACAGCTGTACCACATCTGCACTCAGAGCCAGAGGTGGAGCAGAGCTGTAATTCAGCACGATAAAGGGGAGCAGGACACGCACGAGAGAGCTCAGCAGAGCCCAGCACAGCATCAGCTCAGGCCCTTGGCCCAGCTTTCTTGTCTTCCCAGTTTTATTATAAATACACTCATATAAAAATAAGAACCACTCTACTTTTGTATAATACTTTATAATTTAAGCATTTCTCATGCATTATCACGTTGGATCGCTTAGCATTTAAAATGTTTAAAAATTAGCTAAATGTTAAATGTATTTATAATTTTCCCTACCCAACCCACATATTTTCCATAAACACTGTATCACTTTCTTATAAATGCAGCACAAGCAAAAAAAAATCCTTTCACCTTTTTTCCTCTGTCTTTTCTAAAGCAGCCTTCCTCCTCTGGCCAGTTCTCGACATTGTAATTACAGGTTTTTGCAATTTTGCTTCCCTGCCTACATCTCTAAGATTGCAATCCTTTGTTCCATTTCCCCATTACCTTTGGAAAAGGTTTGTTCTTTGTACCTGTGGCTTGCCCCATTGCACCTCCTCCTCCCTGGCTGGCTCAGCCAACTGTCTCCAATCCAAATTCTTTCATGACCAGGGGACAATTAGAAGCACAAAGATAAGGTAGTGCTGAGTCCCCTCCTCCTGATGTCATCTCCCTGAGCTGCCTTTGGCTCCTAAGTATTTTCTTACTTCGACCCAGCTTACCCACTGCAGGCCTCATGTGACCTTGGGAGTTATTTAACCTCTCTGAGGACTGGCCTCACAGGCTAGGCTGAGACTTACAGAGATAATGATGCCATATGCCTGGCAGGGGGTGAGCACCCAGTATGTCTATTCCTAAGCTCCCTACTGTGTTCTCACATCTTTTCACTAAGTGGGAGTGCAGTATTTTGGAAATGCTTACCCATGGAACCACAAGATCCATGTTTAATTCCAGCTTTGCAGCCTCAGCCAGACATGCATTCTAGTCTTATTTTGCACATTCATAAAATGGAGATGATATAAATCTGTATTTCCCATCAACATGTTTGTAAGGATCAGAGGTGGTAGGTGTAAAAATACCTTCTAAACTAAAAGGTGCTACACGGATCTAACTGTGGATGAGACTATCCCAGGAGAGCACGCCATGGTCCTACTTTTCAAAATTCCCTTAGCTTCCGAGGGAGTTGTTTCTTTTTCAAAATCCCGTGAAATACAAATATAAAATTTAACACTAAACGTACAGTTCCACTGTGTTAATGTCAGTCATATTGCTGTACAACCAATCTCCAAAACTTTCATCTTTAAAGTTTTTTAAAAACATCTTTCTCCCTAGAATATCCCCATCTATTGTATAAGGGTCCATTTCCTTCTGAGATTTCCTGCCTAAGGCCTCAAGGCTAAGGCGGATCATTAAATCTCCTGGGGGCAGCCAGCCAAGGATGTTTTAAAGTCAGCGCTGTCATACCTCGGGGTGGTGTAGGCATGGGGCATTGTTTTTAACTTGGGTTTCCCAGGGTGCCATCTGGAAGTTGTTTTCTCTGCAGTGAAACGCTTTCTTCCCGATACCTTTGCAATAGTACAATTTGAATCTGGCTTCCAGTGTAACCTCATCAGCTCTCTCACTATGAAAACAAGCCATTTTCACCCTAAGGTGGCTTCAGGGGCTCCCTGAGTTACAGTTTCTCTCTCCTGCCCGCTCACCTTCCTTGGGGCCAAGCCCTTGGTCAGACACTGCTGATGTCCTGCAAGCGCCACGGCCAGCCAGAAAAGGTCGGCTCAGTTCTACGCTGAGATCTAGGTGGTCTTGTTTTAGATTTCTGTGATTTTTAGTTTCTGACCTCTTGGGGCCTCTTCTTCAAAGCCAGCTCCTAGAGCTCTCCCGGGGTCCTTCAAGCAGAATGCCTGGCGGTCAAGAGCAGAGACCCGGCAGTCTGATGGTCTGAGTGTGGATTCTGACTCTGTGTGACTGAGCCTAAGGTCACTTCTGCACTTGAGTTTTCTTATCCTGGGTAGGATGCGTATGATAATGTCCATAGTCCTTACCACAGTGTGGATGAAGACCCAGCTACTGGGAGCAAAGGCCAGGGGATTTCCTCCCAGAAAGCAGATCTCAGGATTGCACATTGATGGATTAGGGACTTGACTTCACTTTACTGTCAGGCCTGGAGGTTCTTTCTCTAACTGGCAAGAAGAATTTAATACAGTCTATGATGCAATGCCCATTTTCTATTTCTACTATCTAGAACTGGAATTTTCATTGTGTTTACCTTTGTAGATCAGGTCAATTGGGGCAGATAATCTGTCATTTCTACTTAGACTTTGCAGCCACGGATGGCCCTTATAGATCTAGAGGGAGCTTTGCATGGCAGCCAGAGATACCAGACTGGATTGGAGATACCAGATTGGATAAGACTGGGGGTGTTTTTCACTGGTGATGGTGCAGATGTGTATTGAGAAGGAATATGTAAGGACAAGGAATACCCATGGGTGCTGAGGAGTCAAGGAGTAATTGTGGTAGATACTTTTCATAGCTTATCGAAATTCATTCTAAATCACCTTACCTTGTGCTTTCTCAATGGAGAATGGAAATACAGTTTTCTGTAGCCCAGTTTCCTCGCTGCTAGGTGTGACCAGCCAAGGGGATGTAGGTGAGAGTCCACAGGGGAAGTCTCGCTTCCTGAGTAGAAATACAAAGCCTTGTAAGGAAAAAGTCCTTTCCCTACCCCTTCTTCCTGCTTTGAATGGGATGCAAAGCAGAAGCTGGCTAGCCATCTACAACCACAAGGTAACAAGCAAGAAGACAAAAGCCAGGAGACCAAAAGAGGAAGGAGGAACAGAAGTGCCCAGTTGCTGCCTGGAACGACCAGCAGCCATTCCTCTCAACTGTCAGTATCTCTACTACTTGAAATGTGAATCTCTTATCCAGTTCTTTTATTTTGTAGTCGATTGCCACCCCAGCTTGAGCAGAGATATTAACAATTTTTTTAACTTAAAAACTTTGAGTGTGGGGTCACTTTGTCACTGGTAGGGAAGCAAGAGACATTTGTTAATAGAACAATGAAGAACTACAGTGGTTCTGGGCCTGAAGCAGAGAGTGTTCTGCTCAACTCGGGACTGTGAGCTTTAGATGAGGATGAGCCATCTGTCTTTTGTGCAATGTTAACTTGAGGACAAGCTCTTCCTTGGAATATGGCCCATCTGGCCCTTTGTGAGATTAGGCCCAAGACACGAAGGAGGAACGATGGGTCAGCAGAGTGGCCCTGGGACTGACCCACTCCTGAGGGCACTCCAGGAACACCTGACAAGACAATGTTACATTCAGCTGGAGAAAACACGAGGCTCCCAATGATCACTAAGCCGTGACAGTCATCACCAGCTCAGCTTTACTTACCTGCTTTGATAATCACTGCATACTGAGTATTTGGGGATTAGGGTTATATTTCCCAGTTATTCTTTGGTTTTTTTTTATAGGTGCCACTTGAAAAGTGTCAGTTGTGCAGTGTTCATCTGGACAAATAGAAAAATCTAGACTCTGAGCTAGGCTCAGTGCTGTTGATAGCCCTCCGGGTAGAGAAGTAGGCAGAAGCCAGCTGGGCTGGAGCAGAGTGATAGAAATGCAGTGGATAGAAGGCTGCAGGGACTCTATCCTGCCTTGTTTTCACAAATTTTCCCTCCTGGAACCATTGGTTTCCTTCCTAATATCCCTACATTGCTTTAAGTTAACACCATTCTGCTGTGCCTGTTGGCCATTTTATCCTTCCTCCTCATTCTGCTGTGCCCGTTGGCCATTTTATCCTTCCTCCTTCCTTGATTATGCTGTAGGAAATTGTATGATCCTCAGAAGTGACGTTATGGGATCAGAAGCATGTCCCCTCCCCAGTCTGATGGTTGCTGTTTTCCTAAATAGTGATGTCTGCTGTGGCCCTGGCAGGGAGGCCCATGAAGCTATTGTCCTTTTCCTTAATTAACCTTCTTTATCTTCACTCATCTGCCATGACACTGTTGATGGAAACTTTCCTTATTTGTTTTATGATGTTTGCTATTTCTGCTCCACTTTCTTCACCTTCATAGGGGGACATGCTCTTCATGGATCACTTCTGAGCAAGGGGAGAGCTACTCTGTTATTTAAAGTCCCTGGCTTGGTGCCTTCCTTTAGGCATTTTTTATGTATTTTTAACATGTCCTAATTCTTCATGGCATCTTGAAAAGGGAGCAAGTCTTCTTCCCCTTTAATGACCCCTTTTATAGTTCTAATTTCTTCCTGTTCTAATAGGAATTTGCATATTCTCTATTTGATCTTGCCAAGTTTCCAAGATTTTGAGAATTCTATTTTGATCAGGGGAGACTATCTTGGTCATCACCCCACCTCTGTGAGCCTTGTGACTTTGAATCAATCTCTTAGCTCTGACATTTCTGTTTTTCCATTTACAAGGATAGACATATTTACCAAAGGCAAAGTGGTGGATCAGGCAATTTCTCATTGCATCTTTATTGCTTTAGCACATGGGCTTCTGTGATCGCAAAAGAGATGGATTTCCTTTATTTCCTTTATTATACCTTTATATATACCTTTATTTCTGGCATATCCTGTCCTTTTTATTAGTCTGTTTCACTCTCCTTTTTCTTTTAGTAAGTCTAAGTCAGATTATTAGGATAATAAAAAGTCTATATAGCGCTTCACAGTTTTCAAATACCTTTCATGTGCATTGTCTAGCTGTTCCATTGCTAATACATGTAACTAATGAGCCATCAGTCATTGTCCTTAAAAATTGCCACATAAAGTAAAACTGTGCTATGCCTTTTTTGTCATTCCACTTCTCCCCATAAAATTACATTAGAAACTCATTGCAAAGTTAACATCTATATCTTTACTTTTTTCTTTTTAATGGCTGCATAGTATGTAACTGTATGACTGTACCATAATATATCTAGTCATTCTCCAATCAATAAGATAATTAGGTTGTTTTTGATTTTTTATTAGTATAAATATATTGTAATGAATATGCTTGTACATATTTATTCATGCAATTTTTGCTGTACGATATTTTCCTAGAGGTAGAATGATCATTTCTAGGTTATGCTCACTCTTAGTTTAAAAGCAATGAGTCCTAAATCCTTTGCATCTATGCATTACTTTTGTTTTCAACATCTGGCTCTATCCCTCTTCCTCATGACAACTGAATTCTTTTTCTACATTTAATATATGACATTGTCCCAAAATATATATGTTCTTCCTTTGATGCAAAAAATTCTAATTCTGGAAATAATTAAGGATAAATATAGAGATTAGCTATAAGGATCTGAAAATTATTATTATTATTATTGAGTACCTGTTATGTACCAGCATTGCATAAAATGTTTTAATGTACTATTTCACTTAATTCCAACAATAGGTTTTGGGCTAGATATTTACCTACTCCCTATCTGAAGAAACTGACCTTTAGGAGATTAAGTAACTTTCCAAAAGATATCCCCAAGTTAAAATGCAGGGACTCTGTTGCTGAACTTAAAAAGTTTGTCACCAAAACCTGAAGGTTTAACTACTATAAGAATTCTCTACAGGACAATATGCAATAAAGAAATAGAAGAAATAGCCTAATTATCTAGCAATAAAGGACTAATTAAATAAAGATATATTCTTATAATAAATATTAAATATAACTATTAAAAGTACACTGCTCAAGTTTTTAAAAAATTATTACATATATGATAAGATATCCAGTTATGATGGTTATTTGAAAAGACATTTTGCAAAATAACATAATGATGAATCCATATTTATTTGTTTTTTAAAAGTGAGTGATATGCAGGGAAGAGTTAGAAGAAGAGCACTTGAAAGTTCATCTACGGGTTATAAGACTGAATTTTTTTTTTTAAGATTTATTTATTTATGCATACAAGCACTGGGGCACAGGCCAGAGGTGTGTGGGTGGTGAGAGGATTCACTACAAAGAGCGGGGAGCAGAACAGGCAGATCAACAGAAGTACACTGCTGAGGGGAGCAGCGGGCACAGCAGGAGAGGTCTGCCACGCCATGTGTGTCCCCTCCCCGGCCGGCAGCAAGGATCGAACTTGTGCTATAGTGGCTGCGGTTTGCTTCTTAGTGCATTGCTCAACCCACTGCGCCACCAGGGAGACCCTAGACTGTGAATTTTTATAATATCTTTTTGGTTTGTTTATTTGATTTTTTTTTCTATAATGATCTCATATTACTTTTGTAATACGATTGAAACAAAGGCTTATGAAAACAAAGAGCCGGGTTTTTCCAAAAGGATTTTGTAGAAAGAGGTTTGCTGTTATTGAAATGGGTTTGAAATTCAAAGAAATTTATCTTACACTTTGATAGTTTAGCTTGTTTCAGGTACTATCTATGAATTTACAAAAAATAATCAACCTTTTCCTTTTTTTCTCTTTTAGGATAGTCATGAATATTTGCAAGTTTTTTTTTAAGCTCTTATTAAATAGTTTGTCACCAAAACCTGAAGGTTTAGCTACTATAAGAATTTTCTTTCAGAAACATTTTCTTTCAGAAACCAAAACAAAGAGACACCCCACTGATTGGGAAAAAATCTTTGCACACCATACAACTGACAAGGGACTGATCACAAAGATATACAAAGAACTCACAAGACTCAAGAAAAACAAAACAAACAACTCAATCAAAAAATGGGCAGAAGAACTTAAAAGACACTTCTCCAAAGAGGACATGCAAATGGCCAACAGGCACATGAGAAAATGCTCAACACCCCTCATAATCAGGGAAATGCAAATTAAAACCACAATGAGATATCACCTTACACCAGTATGAATGGCACATATCAAAAAAACAAAACAAAAAAAAACAAAAAAAAACACCAACAACAAATGTTGGCGAGGATGTGGAGAAAAAGGAACTCTACTACACTGCTGGTGGGAATGCAAGTTAATCCAACCACTATAGAAGGCTGTATGGAGGTTCCTAGGTCTATTAAAAATAGAGCTACCACATGACCCAGCAATCCCACTCCTAAGGGATCTACCCAAAGACACAAAAACACCAATCCAAAAGAATGCCTGTTCCCCCATGTTTATTACAGCACTACTTATAATCAGTAAGACCTGGAAACAACCCAAATGCCCAAAAGTAGATGAGTGGATCAAGAAGATGTGGTACATATACACAATGGAATATTATTCAGCAATCAAAAATGAGAAACTAGAGCTATTTATAGAAACATGGATGTAGCTAGAAGGAATTATACTCAGTGAAATAAGTCAGAAGGCAAGAGAAAAGTATTGGATGACTTCACACTTAGGAGGAATATAAAGGAAAAACTACTATAAAAAAATAATGAGAGCTCAAGCTCAAAGAAATGAACAATTACAGCCAAAACCAAACAAACAAACAACAAAAAACACAACAAGAACAAAAGGACAAACACAAACCAAAGGGATCATTTGGGGGTTTGGGTGAGGAGGAGGAGTAGAGACCAGGATGAGGGCAGAAAGAGCACAAGGGACTGAGGTGATGGTGCACAGGTGAAATGATGGTGGGAATTCCCTGGGGACTATGAATGTCAAATATAATTAAATAAGTCTTAAATTTTTTTTTCTTTCACATTTCATTCATCTTCCCAACTAGCTCTCTTACCTTTTGAAAAATCCATACTTAGTCCTGCCACTACTCCTGACCCCACAGAGTTTCTGTGGTTCATTTTGTGGTATGCTAATTCCAATAACCTACATTTAACTAGGGTTTTATAGTTTAAAAGTATTTTCACATGTACAATCTGTTGATTTTCTCAGAAGTTCTTTAAAGGAAGTAGGGAAAACCTTATGAATCTAATTTTACAGAAAAGAAAACTGAGCTTCACCGAAGTCACATATCTAGCAAGTGGTGATTCTAAAAGCAAACCTGGGTCTTCTGATCCCAAATTCATCAAGCTTTTTTGCTATCTCGTACCACCTCTGAAATACCGAAGGCCACCATTTAGATCATAACTGTTCCTTAGATCTAAAGACCTACATCTTCATTGGGTGAACAGATTTTTTTAACATCCAAAATGGGACCTAGACAAGGAGGCCAATAAGGTAGCACTGGGTTTAAAGACCAGCCTGGTACCAGATGGAACAGGCACAGAGCTATCCATGGTGCTGAGATCACTTGCCCTGAACCCACGCTAACCCCCAAGACTCTTGCCCATCTGACTTGTCCATGATCACACTACTTATTTTTATTTTTTAAAATTTCATTCACTATTTTGTCTCATGCCACTCTATTTCTCTTCTTGGTTATCATTTCAACAAGAAGTAGCATCTGCCGGTCCAGACTTCATATGTTCCATAAAAACTTTCCCCTACCTGATTGCCATCCTTGAATTCAGAAGTAAATCTAGCTCCTTGATAAAGAATTAATTTCTCTATTCATCTTTATCCTTGGAAACAAATCAAACTGTCCATTTTTAATCTTTAGCCTTCAGCATAGTTATGTCATTTGTTCCAAGTGTATCTACTTTGTCTTGATTTACCAATACTTGTATTAATGTCATTTCTTTCAAGTAATTTTTTTCCTCTTAAATTTGCTTTACCTGTCCCTTCCTTGCTTCTCAGACTTTATGCAATATTTGTCGTCTGTTGTCAATTTCCTAGTTCTAGATTTTTGGTTCCAATGATAGTTAACCAATGTGTCTAGTTTTAATTTGCCTTATCTGGCTCAGCGTTTCTTAAAGCATGACCCAGACTCTACTTGAATCAATATCATCTGTGATTATAACTAATATTTAGATTACTGGGCTCCATCTCTGATCAATTATTGTGCTTTGACCTGGGACCTTTCTCCTGCTTTCCCTTCTTCTGAGTTGGGGATACCCCATCTCCAGTGAAGCCTGGTCAGTACACAAGGAAATGAACCTGAGATCTGCATTTTTTTTTCCCAGAGTGTAGCAAATGTCCTACCGAGGGTCTCAGGAGACCTTTATTTATACATTGCAAGCAAGCAGTGGGGTTACATGAGATCTGCCTTTCTAAGACCCCACAATAATGGTTATTTCTGCTCTTCAGACCTCTGGCCCATTGGACTGTGTGTGGAGTCTTATCTGTCCCCTCTTACTCCTCTTCTTGTCTTCTTCTTTAGCTGCCATCTTTTTTCTTAAATACAATTTTTATTTAGCTACTATTATTTTACACTCTTGTTCAGTTTTTTCAATAAATAAATAAATTCTTTCAATAAAGAATTTTCCCACCTCAGGTGTGGTCACTGTAGTTCTCCCACCACTTTCTTTCCCCTCTTCTTCCCCTGTATCCCCTTCTTCATCTCCTTCAGGATGCTTCAGACCTTTGGGCAGCTTTTTCAAGCATTAGTTTTAAAGTTTGTCTTTATCTGGTCCTTTGTTTGGTTTCTCCATATTCCACATATAAATTAAACAATCTAACATTTTTAGTCTTTCTCTTTCTGTCTTATTTCACATAAGATAAACCCTTCCAGTTCCATGTTGCCACAAATGACATGCATTTATCTTTTTTGATTGCTGAGTAGTATTCCTTTTATCTACCATCTTAACCCCACTTTCTTTATTTCTCTCCTTGAGTAGCTTGCCTAAATTGCTCTTATAGTTCCTATAACTCTAGTATCTAGTGTAGCTCTAGAAGAAATTCCTGTAGTATTTCTTCTTTTTTTACTGCTTCTGGGGGACATATGTTTCCATCTCAAAAGATGCCATTTCTAAGGCAAAGCAAGTTTGGTCCCAATGACACAGTTAGTTGTAAGAGAAGTGAAATGTGTATTATCAGTCCTTTGTTATAGGTAAGGAAACTGAGATCTGGAAAACTTTCTGTTCAAGGTCAATGCAGAGGTAAGTTTAGAAATATGGTTTCTTCAGTGCTCTTGTGTAGAGGTTAAATTCCACAAATACCTCTGAGTCTCTATGGGCAAGGCACCGAACAAGAAGTAGAGATACAAACATAGAGAAAAACTTTCTTCTCTGGTTTTGTACAACTTCCAGGAGTCATGAAGAAGTTAAGAACTGCCCAAATAACATAGTCTCCCATGCTAGATGCAGTGCTTCAAGCTCTCATACATTTACTCATGAGATATTAGGACCTAGATAAAGTAGAAAATTCTTGACACTTTTAACTAGGAGGTAAGAAGAGATAGCACAGGAAGGAATTCTTGGACATGTAGAGGTTGACATGTGCATTGAAAACTATGTAGAATTTCCAGTAGGAACACACTGCATTTTAGGAGAATGCCCTGGAAGATTTCAGGCGTGGGGATTGAGAGATTTAAAAACTAAGTCTATTTAGGGGGACAACTTGGGCTCATATACTGTAAGAGCCTCAATGTCAAACTAACTTGGAGAACGAGGAAGACTATAACTCTTCTCACTAGACCAACTGCTTTCACATCGCACATGGATAAACACAGAATCCAGAGTATTATTTTATAGATACTAGCACAGATTTGGGCAAACAAAATGGGGACTAAGCAAAAATGAAGGATGAGACAAGCACAAGAGCTCCTGAACAAGGTGGTGTTAGTAGTTGAGCATCACATGAGGAATCAAAGCTCAGAGTTGCCCAGAGGGGACAGCCCTCCTGCCAAGAGAAAGCTGACAGGTACGGCCCAGCATCTGTGCTGAGTTTCCCAGGAGTATTCCAAGTCTGTAATGTAGCATTTATAGCCTGACTTCTGGGGTCTTTGCTGTGTCTTTTGCATTATAGTAATGCTAAATAAGAATTCCTATAAATGTCTCTAGCCACTTGGGCAGTAAAATGATGGAGTGTAGAGAATGGTGATGTTGAAGTACACAGCAAAAAAAACTGACCTTTCTGAAACGTGTATTAGCAGCATGTGGCTAAAAATAGCCACCTGTTCCAGGTCGGATTCCAAATTGGAAGAGCTCTTCACATACCAGATTCAAAAAGCATCTGTCACCCGGTCGCCATGGCAACAGGCATCCCTGAATAAATGTGGAGATGTGTTTTTGGAATGGGCCTGGGAAAGGAAGTGGACATGACAGCATCTGGATAAGGGGTTAGACTTTCTGTTCCTCTCCTGAGTTGAAACTTCATCTTTCTTTCCTATTTCCCAGCCCTTCTAATTTTGCAGTCATCGGTTCTTGTTTTCTCTGAGAAATACTTCCGAACTAAGTTTGCCTCTCCAATGGGTTGGACAGGAAGAGGAGATGGGGAGTAGGGTCAGGCATTGTGCTGGGTGCTACATGGTCCCTGTCCTTGTGGACCTTACATTTGAATAAAAGTGGAAGGTCATTATTTTTACAATGATTCCTGATGTTGATGATGATGATGAATGATGAGAGCATAAACAGGGCCCCTGTAAAACCAGCACAACCAGGTGCCATGGAACCTGAGATAAGCTGAAGCAGAAATAAAGCTGAACAAAGGTAAACAATACCAGCAGACCCCTTCTGGCAGAAGAGACTCCCTCATGTACACAGAAAATTCCAGGAGTAACCTAACCCCATAAAGACCCATGCTCCCCGTTTGGGGCTTGCAGAGAGCTAATAGAGCCTGCTTTGTCTGATACCGATTGGCTTCTCTCTCTTCTGATGATGATCAGCCCATCTATGCAGAAGCACTACATAGAATAACCTGGCTCTAGTGCATTAGTACAGCAAACTGTATTTTCTTATTTTCCCTATTCCTTACGCATGTGGCCCCTTGCTGATTCTAGAGACCATGCTTCTTGGTGTAATGACTTCTCTGGGAGTGTGCCTCTCATAGGCAAACTGACCACCCCGAGCCCATACCGGCCACCAAGCTGCATGCAGGTGTTCTTACAGGTTGAGCCTATCCCGCTGCCTTAATCACCCAGGACCAGGTAGCAGGCAACTAATGGTAGTCTTACAACCTGGAACCCACTGCAATGCTTCAAATTCACCAATCCAAAACCCGTGTAACCTGCTTATCCTGCTACACCCGTTTCCTTCCCAGGAAAACAATAAGGTTGGGCCGTGCTTTTCCCTTACTCCCCCTGCCTCCTGACTGACACGGGTGCTTCTTTGCAGGCTCTGCAGGATATGGCATGCCCTCCTCTTGAGAACTATCTTTTCAGTAACAACCTTACCCTAATCTGTCAGTCTCACCATACCCAAACAATAGTAACAAAATCTACTTTTAAAAACAATGAGAGCGCAAGTTCTGGTGTCAAGAACTCCTGGATTTAAAATCATCACCATTTACTGGCTGTAGAAAACAGCTTTAATTTTTACTTCTTAAATAGAAACGGTAATATTGACTTTATCAGACTGTTTGGTGGTTAAATGAGATAATCCATATAAAGCACTAACCTACAGTAACTGCCTTTGGTGAATGCTAAATAAACACAAGATATAGATATAGCTATATTTGGAGGAAATAGAATGTTGGGCCCCTTGCATTTTCAAAGTCCATAATCAAATTGGAACTTTCTAGAGTTTATTTTCATAATCTCATTTGGCCCTTCAGCTCTGTGAAGATAGGTGGGGCAGGTACCCATGTTTTAGAGACAAGGAAACTGAGACAAGAATACTAGTTAGGTCCTGGAAAAGGCTGGACTAGGCATCTAGCTCTCCTGACAACTAGATCTTTCTGCCAGGCCTTTCTACTGAGAGACCAGATGTGGTGGGCATGAAAACTTGGCAGTCAGAGATAATCCACATAAAACCAGGCTTAAAAGCCAGCTCTACTACACTCTACTACATCTTAACCTTGAACATGCAGAGGAGGGTTAAAGGCCTCTCAGTTTCCATTTTCTCAGCTGTTTAAAAGGGAAAGCAATTTTTTCACTTATTACTTGAGACCTTTTAAAAGGTTGGCTAGGGACTGCAAAATTGAGCCCCCTCATGTATTAAGAAAGCTCTTAATTTTCTTATTAAAAAAACTCCCATGTATAAAAAGCTTCATGCACAGATTTGCTCATCACAATCCTACCTAAATATATTTTGGAAGCAAATGACATATTTCATATAGAATAAACAACTGGTAGTATAGTCTCATGATGAGATATATTATACAGCCATTAAGAGTGATGTTTATAGGGGCCTCCCTGGTAGTGCAAGGGGTAAAGTCTCAGCACTTGAAGCAATACTCAGCCACTGCAGCATGAGTTTGATCTCCAGTCAGGGAGGTGACCCACATGGTGAGGTAGACCTCCCCTGCTCACCCACTGCTTTCCTCAGCAGTGTGTTTCAGCAGATTGCCTGTTCTGCTCCCCAGTCTGTCTCTGGTGAGTCCTCTCACCCTCCACATCTCTGCCCTGCATCTCAGCTCTTGTATGCATAAATAAACACACCTTTTTAAAAAATGATGTTATAACAAATACAGTGTATCATGGGTAGATAAAATATGCCTAGTTTCCCTCTTTGAAGTTGTTTGATTTTTACTAAAGTTACATGTCAGTTAAAGAGGTAGATGTTTCAAGACTTGCTAGGAAAAAACAACTGTTCTCCCATTCAATCCCTTCCCCCCTTTCTGGAGGCAATTATTTTCAACTCCCTTAGTTGATGATTATTTGGTATTTCCTTTTATATGTTGAAAGAGCACAATTTTACTGTTAGTTCTTGATTTTTTTAACATGGGAAAAGAGAAGAGAAGCAGACTAGGTCACTAGGGACTGAGAGGAGGTGATAATGAGGACTTAGTGTTTCACCAGTGCCCAGTTTCTGTTCGGGGTGATGAAAAGTGATTACAATGGAGACTGAGGACTGTGAACATGGGGAAGTCCTACCAGCATGGAAGCACACAGTAGGCATGCCCAATCCAGTTACAAGTCAGGAAAGGAGCCCCCACACAAGCAAATGCTTAAGCTGTCCCTTCAAGGGAAAGCAAAGATACAGGCAGAGCAAAGTGAGAGGCACAGATAAAAGCTGTTATGGATGGCAGGTAGAACAGAAAGTGTTGCCTAATCAGTTGGAAGTACGCAGATGCAAATCAGTCCAGGAGGGGTGCTGGCCCAAGGGAGGAAAGCAAAGTGTTAATGGTAACCCCCCATAGTCTTATCATAGAATTTTCTGAAAGACTGGGGAGCAAGCATCCAATGCATGGGTTCATCCACTACCATGCAGCCACTGTTTCCTAAGCCTTCCATTCTGTGCACTGCTGTAGGCCTCAGGAAGTCACATTCAGCACTCAGATGATCCCAGCACTCAGGGCCAACACAGGCAGACTTGTACCCAGGAGTTTAAGCAGATCAGATGAAGGGTGGTAGGTGTGGATGAGTCCAGAAAGAAGTTCTGAGACCAGCTCAAGAAAATTGTTCCAGTCACCCTTACCATTTGGGACCCTGAAACTGCTCCTAGGACCCTACACCTAAACCCAGAGAGAGCTGGAGGCAACCTGAGGCCAGAGGGATACTGGGAGAAAGAGCCCCCAAGGTTGAGGCTGACACCTACCACATACAAGTTTTATCTCTCTAGATGAGTATGGCTGGATCTTCACCTTCAGTGGCTCTGGGTTGACCCAACTCATCTGCAGAGTTTAGAGGACCAAGGAGCAAGGAAGGAGGAAGACCCTCAACTAACACCTGACTCACTGACTTCCATCCTATCCCAGTTCCTGCCCCCATCCTGAGTCATTTCTGCCATCAGCATAGCTGAATTTCATAAGTCCTTGCTCTCCCAGTTTACTGATAGCTTCATCTCCACTCGGGCCTCCTAGTCTACCCCGCACTTCAGCACCGAGCTCAGAGTGTGCTCAGGGGCCCAACTGTCTGGATTTGAATGCTGGTTCTGCCATTTGCTAGCTCCATAACCTTGAGCCAGTTAAATCATCTCTCTGTGCCTCTATGTGGGTTAATATTAAAACTGATATCATTAGTGCTAAGGGATTAAATAGTTACAATGCTACATGACACATGGTCACCTTCCCATAAATAGTGGGGATAGAATGGAATATGAACTCCAACCAGACTTTGCTAGATTCCCTGCTTAGCCTACCACTTTGCACAATGTCTAACACAGAAGATAGACTTAATCTTTGTTGAATGAATGAATTTTGTCATTATTCTAAATTGTTTCACTCCTGGAATTAAAATAAAAATCTCTGGGCCACAACTTTTAGTCTTCCCTTCAGATTGTGTTAATCTCCTCACCTCCACCACATTCCTCGTCCAGTCTGGGCCTCAGCAACTAGCTTCTCCCCACCATCCTCAGGGGCCTCCTCCTCAACCCCTGCCTCAGGTTTCCATCCCGGAAGACCCCTCACTTGCCTTCCTTCATCCCCACACTGACCACACATTGATGTCCAGCCTCTCCTCCTTGCCTGCCCTTTCCAGCCTTGGTTAAGAAAAGAAACCTCACCAAACGCAAAATTCTTCAGCTTTCAGCGTTTCCCCATCTATGACTTGACCCCACCTGCCCTTGCTGTGCCATTCTTACAGGGGACATTCTCCACTGCAAACGCTTTCTCTCTGTTGCAGCTTCCCTGCTCAGGCAAGCGAGAGGCACAGAAGAAAGCAGTCTGCATGGCAGAACACAAGGTTTTAGGGTGTCACTTCCTAGAGTGCTGAAGAACAGGCAGTAGGACCCTGCCAGCTGCCAGCTCGCCTCACCCCTACTTTATATTCTCCCCAACTTGGTAAATGGCCAGGTCAGTGACATCCCCCGAGGCACTGTCATGGGGGCAGGACGGACCCTCTCAAAGGTCCACTAGCCTGTTCTCCTTCCTGGTCCAGAAGGGGCCCAGGACTCCTCCCCCCGCAGGAGCTGGGGCTGGGTGCTGAGTACCCAGGAAGACTCTGAGCAGCGGTTGGTTGGGGGCACGTGCACTCCATGAACCCGGAGCGGCTCCGCGCCCCTTCAGTGCTGTTGGTGTATCTTCCTGTTTCCTCCCAAACAGCTCATCCCAGCTGGATCGTAAATAAGAGAACAATATAGCCACATATTTTTAGTCTCTATGAATCATGGGTGACTAATTTTTCCCATTTTGTAACCCCAAATAGCTTTCTCTTTAAGCTCCCTGTGAGGGCATCAAGCAACCAGTCATTTAAATGATAGCACACATTTTTACTGGGAAAAAATTCCTCTCTTAATATGGGACAGAAGGTTCACGAATATAAACATCTAAGTGAACAAGTACTAGTTGTCTTCCTCTGTGATATTTTCATCTGTGCCCAGCCTAGGAGAGTCAAAGAACTTTTCCCACCAGATCTTTGAAGAGTAAGGCTTCCCCAGGTTCTGTGGTCTGCCCTGGAACATCCAAGGGTTACATAAAAGTGATAAACTCCCAGAGCGAAAGGTGTCTCTCCCATTTTCCCAGTGTGTTCATTGGCTGGGCTGCCTTAGCAAAAAGATGACCTGCGGTAGTTGGTTACAGCCATTATGTGCCACTTAGCAAACTCAACTTACAAAAAGCAGCCAGTTTCTACTGCCCTCGAGCCTCTGACATGACTTATTTAGTGCTAATTGCTCCTTATAAAATGGGGTCTCTTGGATTTTGTTTTCCATGGTCAGCATTCTTCAACGTCTCCTACCAAAGGCTTCACCCTGATGCACGTCTCAGATAATTTACTGCTTTGCCTCTGAGGAATTTCTATTGTTGGTCAAGGTGTTTGGTATAGGAACGAGAGCTTGGCTTGGAGATGGCCACGTGTGGGCGGATGTGACAGCAAATGTGTGCTGAGGTGGCATGGCCAGCCCCATGCCGACCTCCATCTGATCTGCTTAGGCTCCTGGGCGCAAGTCTGCCTGCCCTGGCTCTGCCTGCTGGTGTTCATTCAGACGAGGGTTGTGGAAGCAAAGTTGGGAGGCCAGGGGGTTTCTGAAGGATGGAAGAATGGACCCTGAGAGGCCCGGGTTTTACCCACCAGACTGGGGCTCAGTGAGTGCAAGGACTGTGTGGTGCATTTTCCCCCCTAATAACTTGAGCTAGGACTGGCTGCCTCTTCTGAATTCCCACTGCAGTGAATGTGTTTGTGCAATAATTTCAGCTGGCAATCTGTGGCAATTTGAAGCACGCAATGTCATTTTACCCCAGAGAGATGAAACCCACAGGGTTGGGTTTGAGTCAGTTTTTTGCTCCCAAAAGCACATGACTTTTCACCTCTGGATCTTGACCCAAGGCATGTTCTGACCATGGAACCAGTCAGCCTTCAAGGAGCCAGGTTCTCCTGCCTGCCAATTGAGATTTGCCAGTGCTGATTTTACACATTCCTATTAGTACTTAACGAGTATTTTGTTTTAGTTATAAAATCGCAACTGCAGGGCTATAAACTTACAGATCATGTGATTTTCATTTTCTAGGGTATCTATTTAAAACTAAGTTTCTAATCTTTTACTTACCCCTATTTTTGGTAGGCTGCTCCACACGTATTTATTGAGCACTTACTGTATGCAGAGCTCCACGCTATATGCATGTAAGAGGTCAGAACCACCTCTCAGAATTTAAGCCTGGCAGAAGGCAAGGCAGTGGCCACGAAGGTCCCCTCTGCCAAGCCAGACACTCACGCAGCTCCTGCTGGCCCCTCTGCCTCACCTTCCTCCAGTCTGTTGTACTCTGTGCTCTAACCATTCACTTTTCTCAGTTCCCGGCAGGCCAAGTCCTCTCTCTGATCATTGGTCACATTCAGACTTGCTGTCTCCTGGGCTTAAAATCTAGTCTCTCCTTACCTGTCACCTTTCCCAAGAGGCTGTCTCGGACTAACCCTCAGTACTTCCCGCCAAGGGCACCGAAGCTCTGCAGGTCAGAGCCGCCATCATACAACATCGTAGCTCCTTGTCTTGTTCTCTATCACCCCTGTGAGCTCTGTACAGGGCAGGTACTGTATCATCTCATTCATCGCTGTACCTCCAGGGCCTGCGTCTCAAGGAAGGGACTCAATAAGGATGTGCTGAAGGAGGAAAGAAATGCCTTTCCCCAGGAAGATGAAGGGAGTAGAGCACCCCAGCTTCCCCACCTGTCCTGCTCTGGAGCAACTCTCCCTTGTCTCTTACTTCAGTTTCAGAGTGGTGGTTACACTGCTCATGACCTCAGGCATCACAGAGAGGCCGCCCAGGCTTGTGGGTCAAGGTGATGGGGTTCTCACACCCCAGCCACTGGCTCAAAAACGAGTGTCCAAACCTGAATCTTTAGCTCTCTGGACTGGTCGAGGCCTGATGAGTCCAGGGACTCCGCCTGGCCTGGCCTGGCCTTCCCTACTGCAGTCCTCTCTGTTACTCATCCAGAACCTCTCCTGAGACCTGCTAGGGCCAGGTGCGTAACTCTTGCCTTATGCTGATTCTCACCGTCTGCCCCAGTTATTCGGGCCAGCTCAGACACCTTTGGAATCTGTAGTCATACACAGAGGGAATTTATATTCATACACAAAAGGGTTCGTTCTGGTGTTGCTTACAAGGGCCTGGACAGTAGGCGCACAGGACATCAGGGTAGGGGTTGCGTCAAATGAGGAATCTTTCAGGTCAAGTGAGGAATGGGAACAGCTAGGAGCCAAAAGTGTGAGCCATGCTGGAGAGCACACGTAACCCACACACAGAAGGCCAGAGATAGAGCCTGAGGTCAGAATCCCAGATCCAAGAGTGGGAATGCCATCAGGGCAGAATCAGGTTGGGAGCGAGGGAGTGGCCCTGGGCAGCTGCCTAGAACACTGAGTAGTGGTGGGTGAGCCAGCAGGGGTGTGGCCGTGAGAGATCAGGCTGGTTTCAATGGCTACAGGCAAGGTGTATAAAACAGGACAAAGTTCATGCCCTCAACAAGCTTGAGACAGCACGGGTGGCAAAGGAGTCCTGGGCATGGAAGGTCACCATAGGAGAAGGCCAGGGGAGGCCCATCCTGACCAGGGGGCCTCTTGGAAGTGGTAGCATCGCAGAGAGCCTTAGTGGTGAGATTAGATCAACTTTATCTGGGTGACGGTGAAGGTGGAGGGGAGGTATTTAGTATTGCAAAGCTATGAATACAGGCTGTTCTCCAGTTGGCTGGAGATCAGGTTGGGAGAGACCTGAGGCCTATTAAGCCTGTAATAGGTCAGATCCTCTGCTAGAATTTCCTTCTAGTTCTGATTAAAATGGATTTGCTTATAATACTTTTTAGAATTCTCACCATAACACAGTAAGAAACGAATGATTACCCATGTTTTAAAGAGGAAGAAACCAAGGCTCAGAGACACAAAGGAAATTTGTCCAAAGGCCTCTGAGTTATGAGGAATGGAAAGTTGGCTGGGTCACAAGGAGGAAGACTTGCAGTCCAGGTTAAGGATTTGTGCCCTGTACTTAGCTCAGAGGATTTTACTTTTATGACATGTGATGATCAAAGGCATTTCCAAGCCTAGGACCAGCTTTGACCCTTTTATTAGCCTTTTCCAGGGGCTTCGGTGTGTGAAGAGTTAATGCTGTGTGATTCTTTTCCATTCAGACAGTAAAGGGGTGGTAGTCTCAAAGGACTAGAGAGCAAAGATACCAAATGCTTGGCTTTGGAGGCCCAAGTTGTGAGATAGGAAAGATAAAAAGACGGGATGTGATATACGTAAAATGTTATTAACATAAGAACATTCTTATGTTCTTCCCCACCCTCCATCTCACCCTCGGATCAATACCTTCTGAGCTGCAGGCGTGGAAGAGCATTTGGAGAGTTAAATGCACTTCCTGAGTTTTATGGCTCTTCCAGAGTCCCTGGGTGAAGGAAATGACAGGCTGCTCCAGTGAGAAGGGGTTCAGGCCTGGCAAGCACCTGTGCCCGGCTTCTCCGAGAAGCCCAGGGAAGATGGTGAGCCTTGGGGGGCCCTCTTGGACACCATGGTGTGCTGCAGTTACAGAGTACTCTGAAGCAGGGGACACCCTCCCTCTCATCGTTCACTCCCACCCCTGCCCCTGCACGCAGGTTCCCCAGGGCTCTTCCAGGGGCTAGTGGGAGTGAGCTAGAGAGAGTGACCGCAAGGAAGCTGCAGGCCCGCTGAGGGGTCTGGGCAGCAGTGAGGGCACAGTACAGCGAGGAGGTGGCAGCATGGAGCCCTCCCCAGGGTAGGACAAAGCATGTGTTCCAGTTTGGGGGAGTCCTGTTTGAGGACCTCATGAGGACAAGTCATATTTCATGTAGCTTCCTCTTCGTAGATGATGTGCTCCTGCACTTAGCCTTAACTATGGGGAGAAAATGAGAGCAGAATCCTGAATTTAATGGAGCAGAATAGTAAAATGATTGAGAAAGTGACTTAAGTGACTGATTCATCTGGAACTAACTACACTAGATTTTCTGCATCAACCAGAATGAGGTCTTGAATAGAAGATAAAGCCAATTACAGGAAAGTCAAGAAAATTACATTGCACAGTTCTGACTGTGAAAATCTGACCCTCTGCATTTACTTCCTGCCCGCTCTACCTACTTCTCCACTCTGCAGCCCAGCCACTGACTTCAACATGTGCACCATGGCTCCTGTTTACAAGAAAACTAGGGCTCTTGTAAGAAAACCAGGAATTTATAGCCTAAAAGATGATAAGCTAGACAGGACTTTCCAGATTGTTTTGTTCAACCCTCTCATTTCACCAATAAGGAAACTGAGGCCTGTGGGAAGGACTTGAACTGCACGGGGTCCCAATATAGTTGAGTGTTAACTTGAACGGAGCAAGGTCAGATTTTAAGCGTTTCCCACCAACCTTTCCACTAGCTCTTTCTGGTCACGCAGGTAGTTAAGCAAACCACTCCATGTCGCCCCCATTCCCAGCTTTGACCCAGCCACAACCACAGCTCAACAACAGCCAGCTCCGAGCTCAGGAGCAAGCCACCCAGTCAGTCTCCCTGACTGGATGGGTGATCCAGAGCAGATGGTGGTAGGGACAGAGCTTGGGGGCTGGAGGATGCTGCCCGGCATGCAGACTTATGGGTGACCCTCCTACAAGCTGACCTCTTGGCCCCAGAACAAAGCACTTCTCCAGCACACCATGCATCATGGCTTGTGGGGGACGACATGACACATACCAGAGATTCTTTCCAAGCCACAATTGCTCTGGAGCCATGACAGCAAGTCTCTGCCTGCTGGGGCCTGAGAGCTCCCCCCACCCACCGGCTGAGTTGGAAGGAAAGCCTGAGACCTCACTGAGTTAGGAGCGCTGGCTGCCAGGAGACCACCCTGAACATTGAGGGTGCAGGGGAACAAGCAGTTGGGCCTCCATGCCCTAAGGGTCGACACTAAATCAATGCCAACCTCACCAGGAGGGAGATCACCATGCTGAATTACTCTGCCAGCCCCGGCTAGGAGCTCACTGTCTTGGTCCTCATAGTCAGGTAGACAGGACTCATCTACTTAGAGCTGAGAAAAATGAAGTTTGGAAAAGTTAAGTGGCCGAGGTGACACAGTCTTGCTGGAGAGGACTGTGTGCTCACTCGGTGGACATGGTGGCCTCTTCAGATGACACCTGTGTGTCTTCAGCTGCAAGGCAGCCCTGGCCCTGCTTCAGAGCCTCCTGAGTCTCTCTCCCAAGAACCTCTTTCCTAGGACTCCTTCCCAGCAGGATCTGGGGAGAGGGGATGGTTGGGAATGACCCAGCCCATGCAGATGAGGTTGAGACTCAGGACGGTCAGGCCTGGGCTTCACCTCCTCTGGCCATGCTCCCTGATCAGGCTCTTCTCTCCCAGGAGGCTGTTCTCTGGGTGTGCTAGAATTGGTTCCCAGGGTCTACCATAGCCTCTTACGGGAAGTTCACCTTGTGAGCACACAGCCTTGCACTGAGAACCGGGCACAATGTGGGTCAGTCATCTATGAGCAGAACTTAACAAACAAATCAACCCACAGTGGCCAGTCTTACCTGGGTGGAAGGACAAGCATATCCCCGTGGAGCTCTTTGGAAATGAGACCAGCCCCTGCAGTGTTCCTTCTACACAACCCAGTCACAGTTCTGCTTCTCTTTTTTCACTCCTTGACCCTTCGGTCTGTTGTCAGTATGGAAAGTTTTCCTTGATGTCATAGTGAGCCCCAGCCACACTCCAGCACCCCACTCCTCATAGCCACAGACATACTGGTCCCCACACATATGACAAGGTAGGGGTTGGGGCTTCAGCTGAGGATGGGTGCCCTCACCCCGCCCTTCTACCTTTGGGCAAGGGATGAGTTTCCTGGTGCTGCTAAGTTTCCTTTTGATTCCAACTTCTGCATCCACACGCGCCCCTCGCCACACACACGTACACACACACACTCGGGAGCAATCCTCGAAATGCTCTGTGTTCCCACCCTAAGCTTTGGGTGCTGGGTGAGCTCCAGGTGCAAGAATGTGGTCCCTAAGGGTGTGGAAGACCAGCCACCATTGGAAAGACCCCCTGCATCCTCCCTGCAGTCCCCTAGCTGTGTCAGCTCCTATTCCCTGAAGGGTTAAGGTGTCCTGCAGTGACTAAGTGGGACCAGAGCTAAGTGGCTCGCTGGTGGCCTGACTCAGAGCAGTGTGTGGTCCCCCCCCCGCTACATCCTGTTGTGAAGGATGCTGCTCCCTATTTCCGAGGACCTGCTCCAATCCAGGCAGGCAGAGGAAGGGAGGAAAAAGCAGCCTCTGTGTGTGTTGGGGGGGGTGGGGGTCTAAACGACCGTCCCGGCCTCCTTCCTGTGTGACAGCTCGCGCAGCTGGTCACTCCTGTGTGCAGTGGAGAAGCCTCCTGGTGGAAGCCAGAGATCAAAGGAAAGGTAATTTGGGCATGTGCTAAAAATAGGTCTGGTGGTTATTTTCGAGCTGTTTTGCTTGAATTGGAGGAGCAGATCTTGGATTTTGTTCAGACTTCCTGTCAATCCCACAGTTTCTTCTCCTGCATGCTCACTCTCCAGGCTGGCGTTTTGACAAAGGGTTTTGACTGTGACCCACACATTTCACCTTCTGCCCACACACACAAGCACAACGGAGACCTGAGAAGTAGCCCGAAGCATGGCCTCCCTTTAAGGTACAGGGTGCGCCTGTTCTAGTTCATCTTTTAAGCTCTTGGTGATGGCCCACTCCCCACTTGGGAAGCTCCAAAACTCAGCCCACTGGGCTCCCAAAGTTTGAAAAATATTAATTAATCTATTCGTCCATTTGCCTCTTCTCTGAAGCTGTCTCTAGTCAGTTATGTGGTTTTGGGCAAGTCACCTAAACTTTATAAAGCCTTTGTTTTTTCATCCATAAAAAGAGGATTATGAACAATCCCCTTGATTCCCTGAAGTTGTGTGGTTTTGCACATTCTTCCCTTAGAAAGAATCACTTCCTGGAAAAGTCCAACTTGTGACTCAGTGTCCAGTTCAAAACAAAGGAGGCTGTGTCTGCCTCCATTTTTCTAACTGCGACTTTGAGGGGAGGCGAGCTGTAGAGGTGGACAGATTAACCCCAGCTCCTTGTCATCTGTTGACAAGGCTGCTATTCTACTGTATCACAGGGTATTTGTGGGTGTTAAATATGATAATGGCGTGGAAACCTCACCGGTCCTCTCCTCCAGCTCCCACCCTCTCTCTCTTCTCCCTACCTCTCCCCTTCCCCTTAGATTTACTGTGGAGAAAGCTTATCAACACCACTTTGTATATGTAGCAGTTGATAGTTTGCAGGAGATTTGCCTCCACCATCTCCTTGGTTCTCACAAAACCCCTGTCGTTTGGTAGGGTGGGTGTGATATTCATTTTGTAGGTGAGCAAAAGGCAACTAAAATGACTGACTCAAGGTCATTCAGCTAGTAGAAGCCACGGGCTCAGGGCCTCTCATGCCAGAGTCCAGGGTTTCCGCGCAAACCTGCTCATTTGATGAAGCCTTGAGGGGGTTCGTGACCTGAGAAGGCGCTAGCAGTGTCACAGTAACCAGGTACGACTACAGGCAATCTGACTTCACTTACAGGTGCTGATCATTGTGGAAAGCTACCAAAACTGCTTACAATAAGCACAGAAAATTTTCGGCCCAGTCTGACCTTTACTGTAATTTCCAGTCACTGTGCTTGTTCCATGAACTTCTTTCTGTCTTTTCCCCAGTGGTCCATCTGGGCAAGGACCTTGTTTGCCTAGTCATCACTGTACACCTCCCATGGTGTCTGGCACAGTAAATATTTGTTGCTTGAAAAATACTGGCTGAATAAATGACTAAACATGCCACCTGCGAAGAGGCTGGGCTGGAAACCTCTGTATTTATATAGCTTATTTAATATCTGCATTCTTTGACCTGGATGATATTAATGCTATGTCTTATGCACACAAAGCAAATGGAAAAATTGAGGTAATTATATGGGTAATTGGAGCAGAATGGACCACCCACTCCAACCTCAATTATCTGGTTATTTTAGGTAAAAGTATTTTAAAACCTGAAGAACTGGAATGATTGCTTAATTTCTCCTTCTCATTTGATTCTTGTAGTCCTTGTTGCAGACAGATGTGGAAACTCTGCTCCCCAATAAGAATGTGGCCCCACCGCCAACCCTCGGCCCAAGGGAGCAAGGCACAGGGGAGTTTGACAACAGGTGTTTAAGAGGGTGACAGGAGAGGGCACCTGGAAGGCTCCCCTTCCACCAGGAGAGCCCCTCACTCCCATGCCTGGCCTTCTGCAGCATTCCGTTTGCTTCCCCCACATGTGCATTGCAGGAGCCAAGGCAATCACTGCTTGACCTTGGCAAATGGGACTAGCTCCAAGCTGGACCCACATGAGCAGAAAAAGACTGTGCTGATGGACGCAGTCCTAAAAGAGATACATTCTTCAACTTTAGATTTAAAAAAAGAACAGAATTCAAGTCTAAGCCAAAAAGTTTGGCTTTGTCATGTCAACAGTATTTAGATATTATTTGGCCGGAACCTGAAGTTCTACAAATGAATAACAAGGCAAACTTCGCTCTCCCCTCCCCAGCTCCTCTCCCACCAGTTCCCAGCTCTATCCTTAGCTCACCACCGAAGCTTCCCGAGGTTGGCTAAGGCGCCTTTCATTGAGACATTCACAAGCACATCTGATGCTGCTCTAGCCCATGGCCGGCGCCTCAGTTCCCTCTGTGCTGCTTGCTTCTGGGGAGTTAGGAAATCTCAGTCATCCACCTGTCTCCCAAGAAGAATGGCACTGGGGTGGAGACAGACTTGTTGGCATTTCAGGGAAGGTAACAGGGGCCTAAAGAATGGAGCAGGAAAATGAACAAGTGGAGACGCAGCACTTACTGCCTAGTGTGTGCTAAGTGGGTACTGGTGAGTTGGTTTAGGTGAAAATGCATTTGTAGCTCAGACAGCTCTATGAGAAGGTTGTCATAGACAGTAATAGAGCCAATTCACAGATGAGAAAATTCAAGCCCAGAGGAGTGAAATGCCTTAGCTGAGGTCACATGTTTAGTACAGGCCAGATCTGCTAGATTTCAAAAGCCATGTTGCTTCAAGTGTAGGGAAGTGATGGTTCCGAGTCCAGGGGCCGTTCGAGGTGTTTATCCAAATATATTCATTGTTTCTTGCCTCTGAGACTTGGTTGACAATGATCCACAGCCCTCTGTCAGTAATCTAGCCATCTCTCAGGCCGAGTTCATCCCTTTCCTCCTTCATGATTCCCCAAGCCAAATCAATCACAGCCTCCATGTCCCTAAGGTAGGTGTGTTAATTAACATCTGGCATCTAACATCTGTGTTGAAACACCTGTGCAGGTCTGACTTATGGTATGGTTGCTGGGCCATCAGGGTAACATTCAACAAGGCGGGGATGTTCTGATCCAGCCTGGCATCAGTGGAGAAGACATGGGGGGGGGGGGCACAGGGCAATGGAGGATCTTCTGCAACCCAAGGCTTGGGAGGGGGCTCAAACCAGGNGGGGGGGGGGGGCACAGGGCAATGGAGGATCTTCTGCAACCCAAGGCTTGGGAGGAGGCTCAAACCAGGAGGCTACAAACTCTGCCCTCCACTGAGACCCACCTATATCACACTTGACTCCAGGAAAAAGCTGGGAAATGGGTATTGTGCTGTTTCAGTGGGGAAGCTTCCCTATGGGAGGGTATAAGTCAGTTCAGAAATGGTAGTTTGATGAGTGAATAAATCTCTGAATGATTCGATGTTGCTGCTCCAGAACCATCCTTGTGGGCTGGGTCCTGCAGGGCTAGAGACATGACATCTTGAAAGGTGTGACACTGGCTTGTTTTCTAAGGCCTTCCAGGACTGAGTCCAGCGTCGGCCCTCTCTGGGATGCAACCGGGTGGTGTGGTAAAGTCAAAGCCCTGCACCCCTGCCTCCTGGCTTCCTCAGGGCAGAGACCCATCTTCCTCCTCTTTGGTGCATCCCACTTAGTCTGACTCTTCACTTGCTACTGCGATCATGTGGTGAGATCAAACCAGCAAGTAATCCCAAGCCTTAGTCCTTCTTCAACCTAACACAACAGCACCCACAAAGATGTGCCCAGCCTGGAGCTTGTGCCTATAGTTCCCACAAACACCAACTCACTCTGACTTAAACTCAGGGAACAAAATGTATGTGGGGGTAAGTTGCTGTGTATACGTGTGCATGTGCACAGACATGTATATGGAGAGGATGGTTTCTGGGGCTCAGAGGCTCTAGAGACCCCAGATGGTACTGGGACAGAGCTTGAAGTTCAGACCATGCAGTTCCTTCAGTTTATAAGTAGGGAACCATTTATTTTAGTTAGAAGGAGAAATCCAAAGTATGCCTAGACAGACAGCATGGCCAGCCAGGAGGAGAGGTCCCAACTTATTTTGGTCCCCCTCCTTCCCTCCACCAGCACCCTATGTCCTAGACCCTTCCTCTTCTCGCAGGTAGCATCTCTCCTCTCCTCTCCACCTTTGTTAGCAACAAGGCAAACAGAAGACACTGCTGAGGATGCAGGGGTCCTTTTCATCAGCAGGGTTCTCCTGTGCTTCCTCCCTGGTGACCAGTGCCCGGGCTGTCCAGAGGCTCACGCTCCATTCCTCTGTTCCCTTTGTCCTTTTTCTTATGTAACCCTGCAACTAGCTGGCGAGGATGATGTCGTGATCCCCACTTGATTGGCTAGACCGAGGCCTAGAGAAGTCAAGTGACTCGTCCTGCACTTGGCAGGGCCCCAGTGGAGCGGGATGGGAACCGGCCTGCCTGGGTGCACATGTGCCCTGAGCCAGCAGGTTGGAGATAACTCGGAGTGGGTGTGCCGTGTGACCTCTACGCCCCCGGGATCGAGTGGTCTGCGAGGAAGCCCCTGGCTGCTTCCCTCTCTTCACTCTCTCCCACACTCCAGAAACTCTCAGGCTGAGCTGATAACCATGGCAGGTGCTTATGAAATGACTTTGACACCACAGGAGCCCTGAAAGGGGCCAACCTGTGGATGTGTGTAGAATCCAGAGCACGCCCCTTCCCCCAGCCCCACCTTGCACTTTTGGAAGGGCTCCTCCTGCACCAGAGCCACTGGCCCCCGAGCCCTGCCTGCCAGCTGTCAGCACCAGCGGTCCTCACTCAGGAGCTAAGCCCTGGCACTTCCCAGGTCTGCAAAAGGCCAAGATTCCCTTCCAGAGAAACACTTCATCTGTCTCCGAGCCCGGGCCCTTGTCCCTCATCCAGTGTCTTCATAGTTTGGATTCCTGTGATTCTGAAAGGGTTGGCACCCATGAGCCGGAGCCCTTCCAGCTGAGTTCTGTGGGAAAGATTGATGCCTCTTTCATAAATACTAGGCCTGATCGTCCTTCGGCTGTAATAGGGTTAGAACATCTCTCCCTGAAATGTTCATGGTCCCAGAATGCAGATCCAACCCAGGTACTCCAGCTATCCCTAGTTGTCTTTCCATGCCAGACAAAGTGCTGGGGGTATGTGTGAAAATCTGGAGCTGGGTGGAAAGAAAGCAAAGGGGATCCTACACTTATGGGGAATCACATCTTACATGGAGTTCAGTGAAATCGGGGCACAAGGAAAGGATATGTGTTGTCAAAGTGACATTGAGATTTCCTTCAGTAGTAGCACACTGGAGCCCCTGAAAGCCTGTCTCCCACTGGGTCCCACCAGTCGGTGTTTGCATCAGCATGAGGGCAGATGCTGTGGGTGAGCATGGAAATGGGGCTGTCTTACATGTATGGGCCATGTGAAAAGACAAGCATGTACTTTAAACACTAGACTCACTAAGCACATGGCTCAGGCATCATGGGCACATGCTCACTTAGTGGGCTGCAGACCTAGTGTCCCCATGACTGCCCCCAAGCCAATGTGGTGCAATTCCAGGGTGTTCTGATGAGCATTTTGGTGTCTGGGTACATTGGGCTGGGCAAAGCAGCAGGATGGGGGTGAACAACACCTAGAAGATTCCACAGAGGCTTGAGACCCGCACACAAAGGCAAACTTTGCTTTGCAGAGGTTTTCTCCTTCTGCAATTCTCCCCACTGCTGGCTCCTCACTGCATCACCCCCAGGGACAGCCAGGTTTGGGGTCACTTTCTGAACAAAACAATGAGGATTCTCTAGCACAGACATATTTTCAGACCCTCTTCCCTCTACTGCCATCTGCACTGAGAGTTGTCATTAGTTTAGGGGCTAACTGATCCTACAGGTTGGAAACAGATGTCTTCTCACTGTTGAAGAGGATAAATGGTGTGTGCTTCTGCTCTGACCTAGCTGGGCATGGGGTAGGGAGGAAGCAGGGTGCTTCTAGTGGTAAAGGAGTCATAGGGGAAGAATTGCTGACTAGGTCCCCAAAAGCTTCTGGTGGGGAGAGTGACAATGGACCCCAAGACTGAGGAGGTTGTCCATGAAGACAGCAGAGATGCCAAGATAAGGGAGAGAACCTGAATTGCAGCTAGGTTGCAATGATTTGCAATTCTTTCTTCAAATGACTGATTTTCCCTAAAAGTCTATTTGAAAGCAGGTAACCTGTGTTCTGCTAATATTTATACAAGCATTTTAAAGTTCATTATTTTTTATGACAAAAGTAGCACAATGGTTGTTAGGAAAAGCCAAATATCAAAGAGAAACAGATGAGCAAGAAAGGAAAGGTCTGCCATAGTTCCCCTGTGCTGGAAATAAACACTGTTAACAGTTTAGGATATTTATACTAGGGACTTCATCAGTCGTTTATTTATACAGCAAAGGCTTGTGCAGGAGGGGAAGCACGTGTTTAACTGGCCTTTCAGTGGTCCCTATCTGGAGCGTGCCTTGCTGGGCTCTTTGAGACAAATCATGCACCTGCTGGTACTACCCGCATGTTCTGCCATTTGGGATTGTGCAGCTCTGGGCTGCCGTCCGTTCAGGAGCAACAACCTCATCCCTGGCTCTTCATTCCCACTCCTCTCTGACAATGATTGCTAAATCATTGGGTCCTTCTCTAGGACTCTTCTGGGCCAACAACATTCTCGGGGAGCCCCTGATCTTTCTGCTCAAGGACGGTCATTCTCAGCGCCACCCTGACTTAATCTTCTCTGTCTATGATTATGTAGTAGAAGGGGCTGAATTGGAAGTGTGGGATGGGTAGGTGAGGACTGGCATTTCACTTAGCCCGCTGAGAGTTTAAATACATCGTCCTGAGGTTACATGACTCAAGGCCACCCAACTAGGCAGTGGATGAGCATCCAAAAGCCACTCCTGTCTGGTGCAGAATCCAGAGAACTTGGGGCTGTGGGCTGCACCCCTTCAGGAAAGCCGCTTCAGCTCCCTGGGCTCCATGCCTCATGTCTGGAGTGCACTGGGGCCTCCTCAGAGGCTTTAACAACTGAAGCCTGGGCTCCACCTGGGGACTCAGGGTAGCCGCTGGGGATGCCGTCTTCTGTGGCTCTGCCACAGTGCTATGGGTCTGAGGGGCCTGAGTGTGGGGGCTAGAGCTGGACTAGCCCCTCACAGGAGTATTAGTTTTGATAACCCCCTGTAGGGTAAATGGAAAAGTTATCAGGCTTTTCCGCCCTCGCGTCATTGGTGTGATGATGGACACCTGAGGGCCTACACGTGTGCCTAAGTGGGCATGCGCAAGTGGGCGCACCTGGGCTGAGACACGGGGCATACAAGGGCGGTGTCACGAGGATGCCAGCAGAGGAATCGGAGGAGAAGAGAGGCAGAGAAGAGAGAAAGGCAGAAGTAGCCAAAGCAGCCCAGAGAGTGAAGATGCGCCAGCACTGGGAGGCCTGTCAGCCTCCTGGCTCCCCCAGCCCCCCTGCCTGCCCTGTACCTGGTCGCCTCTGATATAATGTAATAAAAGCCTAAAAAAGCCACCGAGGGTTCCAAGACTCCTCCTTGACCTTTCTGCTCAGGATCATCGAGAACTTACTCAGTGGCCTTCCTTCCACCACACCCCCACATTATTTTCTCCCTAGGTCTGGTACCCCAGAGTAAAATGTCTCCTAAGAGGGTGTTGGAATCCAAAACTTGGGTTCACATCTCAGTTCTCTCACTTCAGGCAAACTGTCTAACTTCGCTCTATGCCTCGTCTCCTGGTCTAGAGGAAGAAAGTACTGCTCCCCACCGGTGGGAGGAGGAGGTGATGGCACAGAATGCCAAGCACAGAGCCCGCGCTGGGCAGGGTACGCGCTCGGTCTTCTTTCCTGCTTCCCCCAAAGAAACTCCAATGTCTGTGCCTCGGTGGAAAAATGTCCATCATTCTGTGACTCTTAAGTTCTGAGTTCAAAAGATTTCAAGGAGTTTTAGATGTCCCAAATGAGGGCAAACAGATGAGGGTCCAGGGGGAAGACAGACAAAAGCAAAAGGGGAGGTGGGCTCATCTCAGGGGCTGTCTAGAGCGTTGCTTGCCTGACCTTTGTCCTCACTGGACCCATCCTTTTGAGAGGCCCAGATGCAGGGCTTGCTCTGCAGTGAGGAAATGGGCTCCTCTTACCCCCCAAGCTTGGCAGAGGCTGGAGGAGTTTCCCCTGAGATTCAGAGGACTCTCAGAATTTAAGGTCCTGGGTCACCCCATAAGCATGGACTCAATTCCTGCCCCCTTCTAGAAATTGGAAAATAGTTCTTCTGCCCATCCCACCTCTCACATATATACACACTGTCCTTTATTTCGCCCAAGGGCTGGCTTGTGACTCACCGTTTTTTGTGACCCTGAAGCTGAGTTTTCCAAGGCTTGACCACAAGGCAACCTGGCTCCTTCTTCAGGACTCCGCTTCCGCCATCTCTGCCCGCAGCTCAGCGAGCATGGCCGCCAGGTTACAAGAATCTCTGCCGCCAGGGTGGGCGGAAGCCTGCTGGGTGGCGGAAACAGACGCACCTGTGCTCCCCCCTCTGCCTGCCGACTGTCAGTCCCATGAGCTCTGGGCTCTGGGTCTGCCCTGAACAGGCGCTCGAACACAGTTAACCTGTTTGGCTCCAGCTTCATCAAGGAGCAAGTTCACGTCTTCATAAATGGAAAAAGAGCTCAGGAGGCACATGGGTCAGGATTAGAATTAAATTTCTCGGCCTCGAGCCCAGCACCCTGGGGAAAGTGGTTCACAAAGGGTGTGTGCCTGACACCAGCTGAATGCTGCCCTGGACGGATGGACAAACATTCCAGTGGGCCTCATTTACAACCGTGCTATATGGTTCTTGGGCAAAATCACTTGTTCCCCAAAAAACTTGGTACACAAGTTTTGCAATTTGCTTCTCACAAAACGTCTCAAAAGCCAAATAAGCTTGAGGAATACAGCAAACTCCACCCCCAATGAGCACCTCTCCCCCTCAGGGTGCTAAAGGTGCTGAGCAGTAACAGAGAGGCCACATTGCTTTTGTTCTGCTCACTTTCCCACAAACTCATTTGATAATGATACTTTTTAATTTCCATTAACATCCTGCAGCTGATTGGAGAAAAACATGGGGGAAACCACCACTCAGCTGGAGCAAGCCCATGATAGCAGCAAAATATATATACTGTAGTATCCTTCGTAGAGGTCTGTGATTCTACTCTGCTAATCCCCCTTCTCCTCCCCCACTTTCACTTGCATCATTGATTGTTGCCCCCGGACCTTTCTCCTCCTAGCATGAAGATGCTGCTACCTGTGTTTATGGGACTTTATATCAATATTCTAGCACATTATTGCTTTTAGGGCATCAGAGGAGTGTAGAGACAATTGCTGTTCAGTGATTATAGTTAACCTCGCTAGCAGTCCAGGGCTAACAGTACAACCTGCTCTGGCAGAAGCAGGAGGCAGACTTTCCTGAATCTGTCCAAAGGGGTCCTTGTGGACCTGTGAAGCACCAGGGCTGGCATTAGGCATCACCTTGTCCCAGCTATGGGCCCTGCTGACAAACTCACGGTACCCACGTGTGAGCTCCTCAATACGTGTTTTGAACCATGTTCAAACCTTCAAAGCTTCCTATATATATGTTCACGTGGTCAAAAAAATTCTTTTAAGCCAACAATTCCTACTTGAGGTTTCATTAAGCTTACTGCTTGTACATAGACAATGAATTTGGCCCACATCACCCTGGATGCCCATGATTTTGCCTCATCTGGAAAACTAAGGAAGAGGGAAGAGAGATCATCGTTCATTGCCTGCCTCTTGGTGTCTGACTCCAATAAGTATCATCTCATTTTAACCTCTCAGCAACTCTGTATAGTTAAATAGATATTATTTATCAAGCTCAGAGGGGTTAGGTAGTTTGCCTAGAGACACACAGTTAGTAAGCAGTGGAGTTGGGATTTGCATTCAAATGATTTGATTTTTTTTTTTTGGCCTACAATTGGTTTTCTAATTCCTGAGTTTTCCACATAAGACAGAAAATTTTACCTGTTATTCAAACCCCAGGAGAGGAAATAAGTACTCTTTTAACTTGACCTATATATCCTGGGTCAAGTTCTACATCTGGACCAATGACATGTGACCGTAGAGACAGTGTCATGTTGTGCAAACATGTAGCTTCTGTTCCAACCACTTGGGCCAGGAATAAGGCAGAGGAGAGGAGGTTAAGTCAATGCCCAGAACAGGGAGCTGTTCTAGAACAAGCTCCACTCACCTGCCAATCTATGGAACTGCCAGTCTATGGGATACCTCTTATCAGTAAGAATGACCCTCAAAGAGCAGATGAGAGGAAAACTCCACCTTGACCAGATCCAGGTGCCATGCTGGTCATCCTCTGCCCCTGCACAGCCAGAGACCCTGAGGCCTATCTTCCTTGCCAGCCTCATCCATGCAGGGTCCCAAGAGTAGAAATAAATCGCATCCTCATTCCCTACCTCTGGCCTAAACCTAGGTCTTCTCTCATCTGGTCATGGAGAGAGGTTTGTGGCCAGGTGAGTCTGGCTGACAATATAGTCACACATCTGGGAGTCTCTGCACCCCTGGATCCCTGCCACATGGTGTCACATGATTCTCTGCCCCTCAGTTTTTCCGGTAACAGAACAGAGAGTGAGCAAATGATTCTTGCCATGGACCCATGTAAAAGACCATTCAAACCAAGACTTTCTGGCATCCCCAAATCATGGCAGGGTAAAATGTGGTGAAGTACGAGTTGTTTGTCATCCATCCCTCTAGCTCCTGAAAGTTCTCTTTGGAGAACGGTTCTGACCCCACCACCAAAAGTCATCCAGATGTACAGACGCCATCCAAAGCTGGCAGCTACCAACTCGACAGTTGTCTTCTACATTATGCAAATGTGAGCGTGCTTAATTAGCAACCTGCGAAACCCCATCCCCTCCACACTTGAGGAGCTCACTGCCTTTTTCTCAGTTGCACTGCAAGCTGATTTTTAATATCTTTTGGGACTGTCGCCTTTTGGAATGCTGGAAAGGAAATGCTCGCCCAGCTGGGCCGGGGCCAGGCCTGCTGGAGAACAATGTCCACGGCGAGTTCATTCTGTTTATCTCTCGGCTGGAGCAGGCCCTCAGACAGAGGGCTGCTCCTGCAAACCAAAAAGGAGAGGGAGTTTCACCGCATCAGCGCTTCTGCAGTTGCCCAGCTGCCGAGGTTCAAAATGTCCACTCTTTTTAAAACTTCTATGGCTTGGTTTCTAGAGTGCCTTGGAGAACAAGGCAATGGGGTGTATTATTACTTTTCTAATCAAATCCCTTCTGATTGCTTTTCCTTCGGTTATAGCAGCTGGTGTTTATTGAGCACATACTCTGTGCCAGGCGTGAGTTTTGCACGCACCACCTCACTCAAACCTCAAAACCCTGCGATGCAAGTGTGTTTACCACCCCTTTTTACAGATGACAGGACTGAGGCACAGAGGGGTTAAGCTCTCTTCCCTGGTAAAGCTTGCAAGTGGCAAGATGCTAGCTAGCACTGAGTTTCGAGCCCAGGGAATCTGACCTCAGAGCCTGCCCGTTACCCATGACTTCCTCCCTCCTTGAGGTTGGGTGTATGCTCAGTTCTTGGGAATAGTTACTGGGAAAACAACCCAAGCTTTTGGTTTAAAATTTTACCCACTCACTTCCAGAAATCCAGGCTCACTTGCTTCTGAACAATAGGACTATGTAGGGTCAAAGTGCCCTATTTTCCCCTCACAGTGAGGTGCAAGGGCCAGGGGCTCAGTGGACAAAGGAACAGATGGCTGTTGGCAGGATGCGATGACCCAGCTCCTGGGCTCGGAGGGCCCACTAGTGCTCCAGCCCCTCTGCATGCTTCAGGAAGGAGATGGCGCATTCTTTCTTCTTCCAGGAGTCTGGGATGTTGCAAAGAGGGGAGGGTGGGGTTGCTTATCCATTCATCAGTTGTTCCCACTTTTTGACTATTATTAATAATGCTGTTGTGTACAATACCTTTTGTATGATTATATGTTTTGATTTCCCTTGGGTAGACACCAAGGAGATATGGCAACTCCATGTTTAACATTTTGAAGAACTGCCAAATTGTTTTTCGAAGTGTTTTTAAAGCACTTTACACTCCCATCAGCAGTGGATGACAGTTCTGGTTTTCCCACATTTTCACCGACATTGTTATTATCCATCATTTCCAGTTTACTTCCCAATCTCATTTAAAAGTTGCTTCTTTCTGGCCCTTTGATGAAAGGATGGTCACATGAGACAATCGCTGAAAAAAAAAGTACCTGAAATAAAAGGCAACGTGTCTAGACCCTGTGTTGACATTACAGTTCTGTTCGCTCCGTCATGCACCAACTCAGACCCACTCCTGCAAGGCGTACCCCCAGGCCCAGCAGGAAAGAGAATATGATAAATGCTTCTTCTCTTGGCTCCTAGAGAAGCTGCTTGCAGGGTGTCTGTGCCCCTTGTTCCTTTGACAAACACACCCTTTAAGGATGTCTGTGCTGTGCTAACTGCTACTCTCGGGGCTCGTGCAGGAATAGCCAGCGTTTGTCAGCCGTGTACTGGTAACAAGACATGCCGCAGTCCTGCTGTTTAATTTGCCTTTCCACAGAAACCCAGAGGCGACGCCTACGAGTCTCTGCATCTTCTCGAGGAGGCTACTTGCCCGCGGTCTCCCCCGTTACAGTGGTGGAGCAGAGTCTCCAGTGCGGGCCAGGTTGTACTCCTCTCTCCCTGGCAGCCTGTTCCAGGACCTTTCCATCATGTCCCTGACCTGTTGAGGACTATACTGGAGCTCTTGTCCAACCTCACACTCCCTGTTGGTAAACCACACACCTACGGCCGTGGCCTTCCCCATGTCCTGGGCTTGAAGGACCGGCCCAGTCTGCATGAGGCTGGTTTGGCAAAAATGGCTCCAGGATTTGCTTTGGCTGTTTTCTTTTCCATTTCATTGTTTCCCTAGGATGTCTGTCTTCCCAAAATAGCACCAGGGCATTCCAGGTAAACTCAACATCCGACCAAAATCCCCATTCAGCCACAAGTCTGAGGGGTTCCGGTTTGCCACTGTTTTCCTCCCTTCCTTTGATCATGGCTGAGAAGGGGTGGGAGCTGGGACAGGCTCTCAGTGGAGCCTGGACTGAGAGGGAAGTGGGCGGAGGCCAGGTGGGCTTGGCCACGGCTCTCTTGGAAGGCTGCCTCAACACTTGAGTTTGCCCCTGGCCTTGGGGGATGTTGTGAGAACCAGAGGAAAGAATTGGGCAGGGTGTTGTGGGCTAGGTTACTTTAATTAGGAAAAAACAATAACAACAACAACAATGTGTACCCAAAAGGGTATCTTATTTTTAGAGGCAGCAAAATTTAATGGAGAAACACTGGTTTTGAATTAAAACAGAACTGGGCTAAATGGTGATTCTCCTGTTACCAACCCTAAGCCATAGGCAGCTGTAAGGTACTTTAGCATCTTATCCTCCGAGCCTCTGTTTCCCTATCAGTGAAATGGGGTGAAGAGTGCCCACCTTAAGCAGTGAAGACTGATGTGTGCAAAGGCCCTAACATGGCCAGGCCCATGGTGGGCAACCAACATAATTAGTTTCCACCCACTTCCTAGAGTTCAAAAGAAAAAGATGCTTGTTTCTTCCTTGTGTTTTCTTTTACCATTGATTTTTTGTAGTGAGAGCATTTATGATCTATCATCTTAGCATATTTCAAGTATACAAGACCGATCAACTATAGTCGCCATGCTGTTCACCAGGGCCCCAGAACTTACTCATTGCTGAAAATGCACCATCTTCCCATTTCCCCCACACCCAGTTTTTGTTGCCTCTCTATGTCTTTCAGGTATTGAGAAGGTGGATATGTATATAAAGGGGGAACCCACAGAATTTCATCAGTCAGAGCAATAGTCTTCAACCTCAATTGTTTATGTATGGACCCCAGCATGATTTCCTAAAACTTTCCACTCCTGCCTCCAGCACATTTAAAAAATTAAGTCTAAAATTGCCAAAAGTGAGATTTCTAGCATATTGTAAATATTGACATTAAAGCTATCATATCACACTTTCAAATTGATCCCCTGACATGGAACATCTGTGATCTGATGCCACCGTGATCCTTTTAAAATGGATGACAAGAGCTCATTGAACATTCAGAAAAATCTCCTGAAATGCATGATCATACTCCCTCCACAGATACCTGTCCTGATATATTATTTTTTATGCTTCAGAATATTTAATCAATCACATTTATATAAAGGGGAAAAGCCATCATTATTTTTCATTAATTTTTTTTCTTTGTTCTCCTTGTACTCTCCTTTGGGAGCATGCATTCATTGAAGAAAGTAGGGGGAAAGAAGACCAAGATTGTCCCCTCCCCGCCTGCCCGCTCCCCCCACCCCCCAGTGACCAGAGCACAACAGGCCTAAAGGCTATGGAATTGCCAAATGAGCTGTTGGTCCCCTTCTCTTGTAAAACAGGGCCAGCCCCATAGTGCAAATGCAATCACAATTGTGTTCTCAGGTAACTTCATTTTAGGAGAGGGGGCTCTGGAAGTTGATTCTGGAGAGTGGTTTCCTGGAGAGTGGATTCCTGGAGAGTGGATTCTGGAGAGTGGTTTCCTGGAGAGTGGATTCTGGAGAGTGGTTTCCTGGAGAGTGGATTCTGGAGAGTGGATTCGGGAGAGTGGTTTCCTGGAGAGTGGATTCTGGAGAGTGGTTTCCTGGAGAGTGGATTCTGGAGAGTGGTTTCCTGGAGAGTGGATTCTGGAGAGTGGTTTCCTGGAGAGTGGATTCTGGAGAGTGGATTCTGGAGAGTGGATTCTGGAGAGTGGTTTCCTGGAGAGTGGATTCTGGAGAGTGGTTTCCTGGAGAGTGGATTCTGGAGAGTGGATTCTGGAGAGTGGTTTCCTGGAGAGTGGATTCTGGAGAGTGGTTTCCTGGAGAGTGGATTCTGGAGAGTGGTTTCCTGGAGAGTGGATTCTGGAGAGTGGATTCTGGAGAGTGGATTCTGGAGAGTGGTTTCCTGGAGAGTGGATTCTGGAGAGTGGTTTCCTGGAGAGTGGATTTTGGAGAGTGGTTTCACTATTCTTGCCCAATTATCTTCTGGAATGCCCTGTTTATCTCAGTTAGAGGACAGCTGAGTTCGAACTGAAATTAGCTTTGCCATTTAATGGGGTCCAGTAACCCTAGGCCAGTCCTCCAGGCTGTGGGTTTCTACAGAGGATTGTTTCATTAGAATAAGGTGAGGTTAAAAGATACTCTGCTGTGAAGGTAGCTCTCAATAAATAGCATGGATTCTTAGGGGACACATTTTTCACTATTCAATGTAGATGAAATGGGATCTATAGAATTATCAGCATGTACACTTGATGGAGGGGCATCCTGCATCCTCCTCCCAAATCTGATATCAAACTAGCGGTGTGTCTTACAGCTGACGGCCGCTTGGAATTAAAGGTAAAGGGCAGCATGCCTTTTTGGGGTTGCCAAGGCTTGACCTAATACATTACTACCTGGGAGAGCCAATGTCTATGGTGACCTGTGTGAGTATTGCCTCCTGGATCTGTTCTCTGGATTATTATTACGACTCAGAGCTCGGCAGCCCTGGACTGTTCTTGCAGGATCCACCAACCCTCATTGCACATACTGAATTTCATCTGGTGTTTGTTTTTCCCTGCACAGCTTTGTGAAAATTTCCTGCAATTTTCTTTGATCGATTTGACAGTTCATTGTCCAGAAGAGCTATTGGTACCCTCAGATCTGGAGACTTTACTGTGTCCTCCTGGCCATTTAAAGGAAAAGAAATCAACAGATCTTAGCATTGAGTTCTGTGAGAAATGGATCTAACTTACTTTCATAGAAGGCTTTTTCCTTGACCCTAAGGAGAACTCTATCTTTCATCAAACATCTTCTCTGATCATGTTAGGTGCTGTTGTTGAACGAATGAATCCCATGGTATTCATTTTCTTAATGTTTCATTCTGCAGGGTTTCAAACATACAAGAGAAAATATTACAGTGAAATGTGTCTTTATGTACCCACAACCCAGTTTCAGTAATGGTCAGTCTTATTTTATGAAAACCCCATAGACTTCCCTCCCCCTGCCCCAGGTCATATATTATTTTACCCATAAACATTTCAGTATGCCTCATTAAACCCTAAAACACAATACTCCATGACATTTGAGTTTAACAATTCCTTAGTATGGAAATATTCAATCCATGTTCAAATTTCTTCAATCATCTAGCCATTGTTTTATAACTTGAGAGTTCATTTTTTAAATATGGTTTTGATGAGGAAACCGAAAGATGTAAGCATGTTTATCAGTGTTCTCAGCTTAGGGGAGCTAGGGTTTGTCTGGAAACCTTGTAAAATGAAGATCCCCAAATTCCTTCCAGAAAGAATCTAGAAGTTCTCATTTTAAAGATACATCTATGATGAATTTGATGAGTGTACCACACTGAGAAATGCTGATTTAAATCAATTAAAATGTCTGTCCTTTCCCATATCTTGCTGCTTTTGGACTCACCTCCTGGCTGTACCCGCTGATATTACGACCCAGCTCTCCCAAACTGACTTCCGGTCTTTGACTATACCATGCTGTCTTCATTTGACCTGTGCCAGGGTTTGCTTCTGCCCACATCACATCCTCATGTTTACTCTATTTAGCCTGTGGATTCCTTATGTGAATCTAGTCCCCCACAAAACAGGGTTTGCGATAAAACTCAGGGGTTAATGTATTATTGGAGGATATAATCCCAAAGAAGCAGAACTGAGAGACAAATGGCAGTAAGTCAGGACCGAAAGGAAGCCGACATGAGGTGGTGTATTTTGGAAACCGCCACAGCTTCACAAGAAAATGTGTGTCTGGTTGCAGTGTCCTGGGATGCTCCAGAGAGGCCCTATGGAACCCTCTTTGAACAGTAGGTGGAGGGAGAAGATGAACAATGTATCTGTCAGTTCCTGTCCATCTCCAGTTTCACATGGGTTAGAGTTTGCCTTAGGGTGTTGGCTTCTGGTGATGTTACCGGGCTTTTCTTGGCAGGGAGTGGGCAAGTCAGAGAGTCCAGGGTTCCAGCGGACTGGATGTGGGGTCTGAACCCCTGAGGTCCCTCACATGGTAGGAGCCACAGAAATCTGATGAAGCCTGACGCTTACCCCTAGAGGTCAGCCAGCAATGTCCGGAGATGAGGCCACAACAGTGGCAATGGCAATGAAGCTTTGTGACCACGGGGAGGTCACCCAAGTTCAGGCTGATCCAGCTGGGAACCTCAGCAAGAACAACGCCAGGAGCAGACGGGGCAAGGAGAACTGGGGAAGTAGGTTTGTTGCCGAACCCAAGACACCCTTCCTCTGAGACCTTGACTAATCATTCCTACTCTTCTTCTCTCCCTGGATGTCCAGCAAATATCTCAGATCTAGCAGATTGAGACTAAACTTTTGACTCTTATCCCCATTTCCTATTTTTCAAGCTCGGGAAATCCTCCTGTTTGCTCCAGCAGAAACCCAGGTGCTACACTGGGGTCTGTCCCAGTCCCACAGGCATCATCAGCTAGACCTGTAGAGTCCACCTCCAAGTCACAAGTCCACGCCCTCATGTTCTTCACCTCTGCTGAAGACAAGGCCACCAGCATTTCTTGCAAGATTGTAACTATGGTGAAGGATTGTAAGTGGGTCTTCTTTCTGTTTTCCCTATTTCCTGTTTCCAATTTTCGCTCCACTCAGTAACCATTCTTTTAAAAGTATGAATTAAATCATATCCCTTTGTTGCTTTAAAGCTTGCTAACTTTCCAGTGCACTTAGAATGAAAGCTAAGCTCCTTGATGTACAAGACCCCCTAAAAACACAGTCCTGCCTTTCCACTCACATCCCTTCCTCACTCCCTAACCAACCTTGTTCTTTCCTAACACACCCCCAGTGCTTTCTTGGATTAGGACATGAACAAGCACAATACTACTAGTTTTGTATTTTGTAAATAAAAGCTTACTGGAATTGCTTCTATTTTATAAATAAAGTTTTATTGAAGTACCAACAAATGCAGAGATATATGGATCATGAAGGTTAATATATTTACTAGCTGACCTTTTTCAAAGAAAGCTTTCAGGCCCCTAGTTAAGGCCCTTTGACCCTGCTTCAGGCTCTTCCCTGGCTTTTGGTCCAGCTGATTCCTTGACTTCTAACTCAAACAGTTGACAACCTTGCTTTTTAATAGAAACTTCCCCTCCACCTCCCATCACCCTGCTGTAACAGTAATCTAAAAAGGAGAGGCTCCCTGTCCCATCTAATAAAGGATGGAGCTGAGCAATGAGGGGAAGTTGAATAGGACTTGGGAGAGGAGACTGGAAGCAGAGAGGGAAGACTTGGAAGAGGCACCTGGAGAGACTCGTGAAGAAGAAACCACACTTGTTTCTTGGCCTTGAACTTATACCAGGGACTTGTGGAAGGAGACACTTGGGAGAATCGTGGGTGAGAACCCCTTGGGGAGGCTGACAATTGCAGCCTTTGTTTTGATTACTACTTTGATTTTGCTCTTTGCCTTCCAGACTTGCCTGGCCCCTCCTGCCCCTTTCCTGAGGGTCCCCACCAGAAGGTGCCTTAGACTTGTGGCAAGCTTTCTTGGGCCAATGCTGATTGGGGCATTTATTCCCATGAAGGGATGGGTAACTTTGGGTGTTTTGTTGGGAAACTATGTCCTTTCTCTTCCCTTTATACACACTAATTGCATTAAAGTTCTTTTCTATGGAAGGTCTTACACACTCAGACTATGTTTTGTCTTGATTCAGTGATGGCAGAACCCATTTAGAGTATGCAGATTTTGGGGTCCCAGGGAACTTCTGAGTCTACCTGCTAACACCACCACACACCATGCTTTATTCTGCATTACAGCTCTCTGTAATCTTATCTTCCTAGCACTGTCTCACAGTGAGATTACATATGTACTTAATACTTTATTGTCTTTTCCTTTCCTTGACACTAAGTTCCATGAGGGCAAGAGTCACAAGCGCTTGTTTCTATTGGGTCTCTAATAGCTCCAAGTGCCTCCTTTATTTTTTTTTTTAAGATTTATTTATTTATGCATACAAGCACTGGGGCACAGACCAGAGGTGTCGGGGGGCGAGAGGATTCACCACAGAGAGCGGGGAGCA
>JAGFMF010011890.1:798802-817265 GCA_019455555.1 Galemys pyrenaicus
CCCTCCCTGGCCGGCAGCAGGGATCGAACTCGTGCTGCAATGGCTGCGGTTTGCTTCATAGTGCGCTGCTTAACCCACTGCGCCACCAGGGGAGGCCCCCAAGTGCCTCCTTTAGATAAAAAATGACTGAGCAGGACTTGATGCCTTTGACCTACTTTCCTCGCTCCTCACCCGTGCCCTGCTCACCTCCACACCTAGCCAGTGATTCTGCCACTGCTGAGAACAGGTCAGGGTGAGTGACACTTCCAGAGAATGGTTGATTCTGAGTGACAGTGCTGGAGTTCCAAACAATTCTCGCCCATCTGGAGAACCATGACATCACCTACTTTGTGTTTGATTTTTTTTAACAAGTCTACAATTGCCACACACGTCTACACACACCAGATAATTAAACATGATCACAGTTCAGCATGCACTTACCTTTTTATTAAAACAGTCCCAGGTTTACTTTGTCGGGGAGCACTGCTCCGGGGGACTATGGGAAGCTCAGCTGCACCACTGCAGTTGCCTCCTCCATAGCCACCAGGGGGCTGTGCCACCTGCCGGGGGCCTAATTCCTTCCTAACTTCCTCACTCGCAGATTGGACAGGCTTGGTGGAACTGAGAATCCAGACAAAGAGCAATAACTCAGGGAGGAGGAGGGAGCAGGCCTGCCTGGCTTGTCTTCCTGGGGATGGCTGAGCACAGGTGGGAAGAGCCCGTGGATGGTCAGCACATCATACTGATACCCAGAACCCAGCACAACTGCCTTCAGATACACTCGGGCAGTCACAGGGTGGAGTGGCAGGGCAGGAAGTGGCTAAGAGGCCACTCCCTCCGCTTCACAGATGAAAACACGAAGAGCTACACAAGGGAACTAGCTGGTTAAACTTAGAACTGATTAGAACTCGGGTCTCCCCATTCTCCCATTATGTCCTCTGCTGTCCTATGCTTCTGGGTTTTTTCTGGTCGGTGTCTAGAATAGCTGGTCATAGGGAGGATTTCTCTGGAAAGCTTTCCTGGAAATGGCTTGAGAGAACATCAGACTAAACCTCAGGTGGACCTGGGCTCGAGTCCTGGCCACCCGATAGCTGTGAAGTCACATGAAGACCACAAGCCCCTTTGATCCCTTTTGATCCTTAGTTCCATGTCCAAACATTGGAATAAAAAGTCCCTGAATTGTACTTTGAGAAATAATGATGTACCACCTGAGGAAACCCAGCAAGTTGCAAACACATAGGGGACATGCAGTTGTTCAGTCAGTACGACTTAAATTTTGAGCAGCCTACTTGGCGAGGATGGTAGAGGCAGGATAACAAATATCCATGGGCTCTAAGGACCTCTAAAATAATTTCAAATAAATTCACAGGAGGAATCAGATGTCCCTTTTGCTTCCCCTCAGACCCGACCTGCAAGAAAGCCAATACTGCTAGTGATTCTGAGTCCCTTTAGAGATGAAGAAGCTTCAACTCCTGCTAGGGAAAGCTCCACTTTCAGAGTTTGCTGAGGCCTCTTCCCTTAAGGACTCAGGACGAGTTCTCACGAGACTTTGTTTCTGGGACCGAGACTCCACTATTGCAGTCTCCTCAGACTCCCCCTTGTTCTTGTCTGATATGTCCTTGGGAAAGGCATTCCACCCTGGGATTTTTCACTTTCCTGAAAGGCCTGCAATGAATGCATGGGGTACAGGGGGTGTCGGAGTGTAGGGCTGGATGCCAAGGCCTCAGTTTGCCTCCAGTTATGCGTGTTGTAGTTTCCCCCCACCTCCCCCTAGCCAGGTAACCATCTGGGAAGAAAGCAAAAGGGGCTTGGGTAAAGCCGTTAATCTTTCTGGCAGAAAAAACTCCAGTGGTGGTTCACAATGGCCTCTGCATGATGAAAGGACACTTTTTGTATTCGTGTGGGACATTTATTCAGAGACCTTGAGATCTCCGGCATTTTGATTTTCTTAGATGCAGGTTGTCCATTACTATTCTGACGAATTCTGGGCCTTGGGCAGCAAGTCCACTGGAGCAGGATGGAGAGGCGGCAGGGGAAGGTAGGAGCAGGGGAAGGGACAGGAGGGAGAAGGAGGGGATGAGCCACTTACCACCCTCCTTCTCCCCAGAGAAGTTCTACCTTTAGTATTTGCATATTGGGTGTCCCTGCAATTACTTTTGAACAGAATTTTCTGCAGTTAAAAAACAGCTTGAAAATGAGGACATTCAAGTCTTCATGGCCACCAGATGCCATTCTAGTGAAGTCCGTGTCCTCTTGTGACAGATTCTCCTCAAAAGCAGCGGAACAGATATTGTGAAGCCGTTTCACTGATGAGGACACCGCAGTACAGCGAGGTGAAGGACTTACCCCCGACGCTAAGGAACCCAGGACGGAACCCAGGTCTGCCCGGCCGGTCGGAAGCCCCTTCAGCCTGCGCGGTGCACCTAGCCTGGACTGTGCCCTGCAGTTCTGTGCTCCAGTCCCGCCTCTGCCTCCCTCACTGGAGACTGACTCAATTCTTTATATTTTCTGAGCTTCGTTTTCCTCCCTGATGAGATGGGCATGATAACAGCCCTGGTGAAAGACATGCAAGCACGTTAAATGCTCCTGGTACTATTTGTGAGGAGTCTTGGGAAAGAGACCTTGTCCACCCTCCCCGCCCCCCAGCTAGGCAGAGCTGGCACTGATCCCAGTGACCCCAGGCCGGGGTTGCTACACTGCTCGGACAGAGATTCCCAGGACCGGAAGCACCTACTGGCTCTCAGTCCGGGGCTGCAGGCCAGAGACCCGGGATCAAAGCAAGTGCTGGTTCTCCAGGGTGAGACAGGCATCGTCACCCTGCAGCCCTCTTTAATTAGCTGTGAGCCTCAGAGCAATACCTTTTTTGGGTGCTTATCAGTGCTTCCTGATAAAGTAATTAATGGGTTTCTCTTCTCCACTGAGCATCCTCCTGCCCCTAGCCAGTGATCTCGGAAGGAAGGTGCTAATTAGTTCCTGTGTGATTATCTGGTTGAAGCAACTGCTTCAGGTCTCTACAAATCTGCACCCTCTCCTGGGTGAGCCTCCAGTTCTCTGTTTATTCCTTTTGTTGGGTGTCAACCCTGCCCACAAAGTTCAGCCTGTACCGCAGGCAGCCTCTTTCCTCTTGCTGTTGGCATCTGTAGGTGGCACCCTGGCGCCCAGGGCCCTGAGCCTGTGAGCCATCACCAGGAAGCATGCAGGAAGGTCTCTGGAAACACTTCAAAGCAAATCTGGACTTCCCCGGCCAGCTTCCACGAAAAGAGTCAGGGCAGCGAGTGTCGCAGAAGAGCTCTGAGCTGGGGCGGCAGAACCGATTCTAGACCGAGCTGTGCAACTCGGGTGGATGGGGCTTTCTCTTCTAGCCTTGGATTCCCTGGCTATGAAAGAAGAGTTGGCTTAAAATGTGGGATGGCCCACTCTGTCTCTGTGGATCCTCTCACCCCCACACCTCTGGCCTGTACCCCAGTTCTTATATGCATAAATAAGAAAATCTTTAAAAAATAAAATAAAATGTGGGATGGATGAAGTGTGTTTTTGCAGACTGTGAGGAATCAGTTGTGGCTCAGCACTGTTGAGGATGGTGAAGCCAGAGTCATGTTCAGGGAAAACACTGAGCTGAGTGATGTTGGCATGTTGATGTGGGGGCCATGCTTCCCCAGAGTGGCCCTGCCGGCATGTAGCTAAGGGCAGGCCTGCCCATGCTTAACGGTGCCAGGTCTTCGGGATGCTCAGTCACTAAGTGGCCAATACCCACTCGTGTCCCGGGGCGGGCGGGGTCGGGGATGCCATCCCTGCTAGAGTACCTCAAGTAGGGAGGTGGAAGTAGGGGTCCACATTCTTTGGCTGCAATGACAGACCCAGCACTCCAAGAAGCTTAGCTGGACTAGAGATCTACTTACTGACATGAGGGAGCAGCCGCAGAGAGACCAAGCCACCTTCCTCCATCCATTTTCTGAATCTGCAGTAGGGCAGGTTTTCCCACATGCTTTAGGTTTTTCCAAACCCTTTCTCTTCAGGAGCAAATAACACAACAGATGTGCAGCAAGGCCCTTCCAACCATGGGAGCCAAATGGGACAGAGGTAGGCCCTTCCCGGACCTCTGGAATATTAGCCCTTGCTTAGGTGCAGCCAATCACAGGCACCCCCAAGGGAATGGGAATCCAGAAAGGCCACATGGTCCAGAGCTCTCCCCCTGAGCTGTACCAAGTGCATGCACTAAAGCTGGAACCAGTGAGAGGAGATTAGAATGGCTCCTGTGCACGGATGACGTGCAGATCTGGCGTCACTGAGATCACAATGCCGTGATCTGGTTGAAGACTGGGAATTCGTCCCACAGGGGCAGACTCACTCATCTTTAAGGCTTGCCACTGTGAGGCTTGTTCCTGACACCGCTATCTCATGATGTACCTCTTCATGAAGCTCAGGTTCCAGAGCAAACACAGCAGCAGGTGGACAAGTTTCTGTGGTTCCGCCTGCCCTTGCTGCCTGCTTCTTTTCCATATAGCACTAAGTAGACAGGGTACTCTACGTGCCCTTGCCAGTCCCAGGAGACAGGCGCCTGAATTGACAAAGGCAACCACACCAGTGTCTGGGTCTTTGCCTCCTGGCTATGGAGACACAGCCCAAGAGAGGCTGAAGTTGTTGCTGTGGAATCTGTGGATGGGGAGTGTCCCCTTTGCAGTGGAGGTGATAAGATGGCTCCCACTTTACTCCAGCAGGAAATGGCAAAAGGTAAAGCTCCTTTTCTTTGTCCTCTGCTGTGTCTCTCCTTTGAGTGACCCAGCTCATTGTCCGCATGCCCCCATCCCCACCTCACACCTGCCTGGAGAGGCAAAGCCCTGTGGCAGAGATTGGGGGTTGAGGCCAGGAACTCTGGACTCTGGAGCCAGATTTCCTGAGTCCAAATTCCAACTCTGTCACCAGCTGCCTATATTTGGGCAAGTTATTGAACAACTGCGCCTCCATTTCCTCTCCTGAAATGATAAAAATAACGATGCCTACCTTCACACACCGAGGAGAAGTTGAGATATAGCTACAGAGTGTTCAGACGGGGTCTGGCACACACTAGGGACTCAGTATCTTAGTGTGTGTTCTGGCACACAGTAGGAACTGTCAACATCTTAGTTCATTGGTGTGACTCCTGGCACAGGGTTGGGTCTCTTGAGTCAACAGAATAAATGATCCAATTTTCCAGGTAATTCCTGAAAGGGACCAGGAGTTAGGAAGAACAAAGTCTTCACACGCTGGTTGGGGCCAAGGTTAATGTTTGTTCCTTAAAACAAAATAGACTGCTCAGTGCTCCCGTTGGGAAAGTCCATCACCTCATTAACACTTTGATGGGCCCATGTGCACATGCAGAATATACACACGCATGCACACAGACCATGTGTGCACACTGAACATGTGTGCACATGCATGTACACTCTTGTACATATATGCACACTCGTGCACACACAGAACACACACCGCAGAATCATTCTGCTGCTCGTGTCTCCAGCAATTCCTAGCCACCTCCAAGCTACCCTCCCAGGAATGGGACCCCTCCAGTCACTTTCCCTAGCCTGCAAGTCACTCCTGCACCCTCTGTGCCCTGCCCGAAAGAGGAAGAAGCACAGGTGCTTGGCATACAACAGCATTCTTAAACTCCTCCCACCTTTAAACCCTCTTGCTTTTTCTTCCTCATCCTCCTGCTATCAGGGGGAAAGGTCTATCTGAATAAATTACACAAAGAAGTTCATAGACGCCAACCCCCACTCCAGACCAACAATATCCCAAGATCTACAAATCCTATAAGGTCATCATCGAAGAGTGGATCACTGGGGCCTGAGAGTAGAGTGAAGCAGCCAGGCTGGGTATAAAACCAGACATGTGGGCCTTGGGGGCTCTCTTTGTTTAGAGCCAGCTCTCAGCGTGCTGTTAGGTTCCAGCTCAGAGGAACTGCTAGGACATTTACGGATTTATATCCCTCCCTTCTCCCTGTGTTATTCATTACTTTATTTCCCCTTCTTTTGTAAACAAAACCCTTTATTAACCTTTGTTGTGCATGCCTGCAGTTGGGGCTTATTGTAAGTACCTTTGAAATGCCCAAGTGAGGACCCAGTCAGGCAAACCCATTTTATATCAAGGTTGTCCTGTAGCACTACCACAGAATTCACAAGCTCAAGAATTGCTGACTCTTTGCTGATCTGGGAGCAGCCATGCTCTTATTCCCATCTTCCTCCCTAAGGCTAGAATAAGACCCTTGCTGACAATAGTAATAATAATGTGACTACTAGTCATAATAGCAAATAGTGCTTACAACATGCTTAGTGCTGTTCTGTATGCTTTTTGCATATTAACTTTTTAAAATTGTCATAACAATATCAGAAGGCAAGTGCTATAATTATCCCATTTTATAGATGGAGAAACTGAATCACAAAGACATGGTAACTTGCCCAAGTTCACACAGTAAGAGGCAGCCAGTCTGGCTCCAAAGGCTGAGCTATTAACCACTGCAGGGCAATGCTTAGCTCTAAGCACCCCTCCCTCCCTCACCTATGCAGTTTAAAACAGGACTAGTACAAAATTGCAAAAGAATGAGATAAGGTGCAACAGAGTTCTGATTTTTCCCTTGATGACCACCCTGATGCTCTAAAAAAAAATTCAAAATCTTTCCAAATGCACATTTTCTCCCCCGCTTGGCTGGGGCCCTTGGCTTTGTTGTTGAGCCTAGCAGATTACCCAAGCATTTCTTTCTCCTCCCTCTGGCCAGAACAGCCTCTGCCTGAGAAGTTCAAGGTTGGTAAAGCCTGGGATGACTTGCTGCCCTTTGGGAGACCCAGAAGGTACTTTTTGGCTAGAAGGAGGGGATGGAGGGAGACTTGGATCCAGTCTATAAATGCCAGGAGGTCAGTGGCCACAGGTACAATCTGGTGTGACCTGAGTTCTTTTAGAGGTAAAGATAGCTGCTGCTGCTGCTGCTGTGTGTGTGTGTGTGTGTGTGTACATGAGGAGGGGGTGGCTTAGGGCCCTTCCTGGTCTTCACCCACTGGCTCTTTCAGTCACTGAGGTAATTTCTGGCCTCCCTCCCATGTCTGGGACTTAGGGTATAGTATGTTCTTGGTCAATAACAATCATCTGGAGAATATTTCCCCCCAAACTCACTCTTCTGCATCTCTGCACCATCTCTGCACCATCACACATACAGAACTGCAACTTCTGCAGCCTCTAGTCTAGCGTTTCCTTCCTCCAACTGTAACAAGAACTTAGCAAGTCCCCCTGCTTCAGGACCTAAGCTCCTGTCTGGGGTGCTCAGAATCAAGTGGGACCTGATACTTCACTTTCTTACTCTATTTCTGCCCCCCACTGTAGGGCATGGCCACTGTCTCCCGCTAAATGACTCCCCACTCCAACCTCACAAAGGTCCAATACAAAGCCTGTATTTCATGGACTTCCATAGGTGCTTGGTGATGCAAAGGCTGAAAGGGAGGGACCTAAAAGTGTTCTTCAAAAACGTGCAACATCTTGGGGGAATTTGAGAAATGATGGGGCATTTTTGTTGGCTGATGGAGGCCACTGATGCAAGAGGGCTGCAATGCATGGGGCAGGCCTGTGCAATAAAGAGTTGCTCTCTACCCTTCTATTTTCTAGTGTTTTCCTGGACAGTCATGTAGTGAAAATCCTGATTATAGTTTTCTGAGCCTTGAACCATATTACATGGAAACACACACCCACACAGACAATTGTGTGGCTTTAACATATATTAAATATTCCAGAAATACAACTACTATGAACACTGGGGGGAAACTGCACTTGATTTCAACCAGCTCTTTATTAAGTTGTTCGTCATTTTGGAAAGTGACTGATGGCGACCCTGCTCCTGGTGTAGAGTCGCCAAGAAGACAACACAAGGACATCAGTTGACATGTACAGTTGTTGCTTCACAGTGATTGTACACAGAGACCCAAATGCCACTCATTATGACTTTAAATGTAACAGTGGGCATGCATTTACATGTTGAATATGTAATTGAATATATGCATATCACTGAATTATCAAATATATATCCTTTTATTTCTCCTTTTGTATTATTTTGAATTTTCACTATTAACTTGATTATGAAATTATTTACTATTATTGTAACAGGGTGGTCCCTAGGAAAGGGGAAAGTTCCAGAATCCCAGTTCTGCCCTAAGTGGGTGGAACTGAGCAGGGATAAGAAAATGTTGGAGAGAGGACAGGAACACAGAAGGAAGGGAGGAAGAAGGAAGTAGGATGGAGAGCAGCAAGGAGACGTGGAGGAGGCATCTGGAGCAGAGCTCTGGACATGTGAAGAAACTGTGCTTGCTTCTTGGTCTTGGACTGGTTAGAACAGATGTGGGTGAGAGACCCGTGGGGAGGTTAACAATAACAGCTTTCATCTTAATTTTAATTTTGCTCTTTTCCTCCTGGATTTGTCTAACTCTTTCTGACCCTTTTCTATGGGTCTCTACTAAAAGGTCCTTTAGACTTGTGGGAGGCTTTTGGGCCTTGCTTTGGGCCAATCCTATTTGGCTAAACTTTTACCCTCAAGGAGATGGGAAACTTTGGATGCTTAACTTAATAACTATATTCTTTGTTCTTTCTTTATTATACCCTAGTTATATTAAAGTTCCTTTCCATTAAAGGTCTTATATGTTTGTCTTAATGCGGCGGATGGCAGAACCCATTCAGAGAGGGCAGGTTTGGGGGCTCTGGGGTGCCCCTCTCCCTGCCCTATAACATTATGAAATTGAAATTTTGGAATCGTGGTGTAGATCTTATTTTTATAAATTTCAATGCAGGATCCTTAGGGGGTGTGAAAAAATCTGTTGCAAAAGGAGGGCATGGAGTGCGATGCGGTTGAGAATCTTGCCTGGAGTTACCATGTCCCATCAGCTGACATCAGACAGTCTCTGCTGTGCTGATGGATGCAAAGCTATAGAAATCTTGAAGCTTTTAAGACCAAGAGTTTTTACCACACCCACGGCAACCCATTTATCAAACTGTCAATGTTGCCAGTCTGGCATGTGAGCAAATCATCTGTTCAGTCTCCAGGAAAAATGATGATGTGCTTGGGATCTTTTGTTGAATCTCAGTCTTTTCTAAATTACTTTTTTTTGCCTTGGGTTGGACTGGGGGCCGTGGGAAGCACTGCTGGTGTGATTCTAGTATAGAATGGAGAGGGAATGGGGAAGGCTGCAGAAAGAAAGAGCTGGTTTTAAAGATAGGAGCCTGGATTGTAGGCCCAGTGGGCCACCGATGTGTGAATGGTCTGGCCTCACCCATAAAATGAGGTGTTTGGAGGGGCCCATCATGCTAGCTTTTGGGACTCTGTGAGATTCAAGTCGGCACAGCAGTTAGAGAGCAAGGGCTTAAGTCTAACCAGAGGTTACGCTCTACATCCTGCCATGAGCTGGACAACTGTCAGCAGGTGACTTGACCTCTCTGTGGCTCCTGTGCTATTAGGGTTAAAAACATACACACACAAAACCACCCATCCCCATAGAGTACTTGTGAGCACTGAAACAAACAAGGGATGCCCACCACCAGGAGCCCTGGCTTACCTGGCTTACCTGGCGTACCTGGCGTACCTGGCGTACCTGGTAAGGGTGCTTTCGTTATTATGTGTGCTGCAAGGGGGCATGAGAGGTGCCTACAACTGCATACATGGCACCCACACCACAGATGGCTCAACCGCACCCTGCACCAAGAATCCTTGTCTGATATTTCTGATCTAAACCGCCAGCCCTGAACCAAAGCTCAACCTGACACACTCCAGGCCCCAGAAACCCAACCATCACTAAAATGAATCATCAACTTTAACGTGAAAGGGGGCTAAAATGAAGGCATTTGGCTATCAAAATAACAGGTTGATGTGAGCTTATTGTTCACTAATTTAACAGACACTTTTCTAGGCCTACTGTGTTTAGAACTGTGCAAGAGGATCCAGCGGTGAGCAGAACAGATTCTGCTGTGAGCAGAGAAGAGCGGTGGCTGACACTCTCTGGCTGTAAGCAACTCAACAAAACATCTGTGTGACACCGGGAGTTTCCAAGGAGTAGCACAACCAGTCCATGAGGAGTCATCATCACCGCCTTGATAGAGATAACAGAGCGGAGACCCATGTGGTCACAAGTGTGGCCCACAGTCCTCTGTCACATCTGCAGAAGGCAGAGCAGAAACTTAAACCCAGGTCAGTCCAGCACTGTTCCTGCCACACCTCACTTCCTATGCACACCACCTGGGGTGCTCTGGCTGCAACTTACTCTCCTGAGTACACTAATAAAACACATCCTATTTCCAAATCAAATCAAGAGTGGCTTAATCTGGGGCCACTCAGATTAAGTGGCAAGTAAATGTTATTAGGATGAGGGCTAGGTCAGTCCCAAGGAGGGGAGAAGGCAGGACAGAGCCCAAGAATGTGACAGTATCAGGAAGCCAGTGCAGACCAGATTAGCTTTGCCCAGGTGGAGGTTGCTGTTGTATCAGAAGCCTCCTCCATGCACTGAGCACAGCACCTTGTCTGGAGCTGGCGGGAGGGCTCTCTGTCGTCCCATCTCACTCTCAAGATCTCAACTATGAGTCTGTGACTCAGAGCAGGCTCCTCCACAGCGGAGAGGTGCTAATTGGTTCACATGCTGTTTTCCAAGATGTGAGCTGGGAAGGGCTAGCTCTTTTGGCCCAGCCCATTCCAGAGATTCCCTATGGTTTCCCAGGATCCCAAAGTAGGACATAGGGGAGGGGCAGTGAGGAGGAGGTGGTAGAAATGAGCAAGGAGGGGAAATGATCACTCCATCGGCTACCAAAATTACTCAAGCTGACGACCACAAACAAGTTGGGGAATAAAAGATCTAGGAGTTTGTTCCCACCATCTGAGAGAGAGAGAGAGGTTGTGTGTGTGTGTGTGTGTGTGTGTGCGTGCATGCGGCTGCCTGCCTGTCTGTCTCTGATTGGTTTTTAGTACATGTCCTGGTGGTTCCATCTTCCCAGGATCAGAGGGTGAGTACACAAATGTGGTTACCTGTGTCACCTCCAACCAAATCCTCAGCTGTGTCAGAGCCTTCAGACACGGGCATTTGTCTTATACCTTCTTCCCCTAGTAGGATCAGAAGGGGTTAAAGGCAAGGCCGTGCCTGGAAGTCTCGATAGAGGGAAATTTGTGTGTGTGTGTGTGTGTGTGTTGGAAGGGGCCGGTAGAGTGAACAAGGGCTAGGCACATTTTATCTGATAAACTGGGGCCTTCCCAAAAACAAATTCTCCCTGGGAGAAGAGCGCTGAGGCAGATATAGCTTTATTAATAGCCCGAGCATCAGGACCCTTTTCCCTAAGCCACTTCCATTTGTGGCTCCAACGGGGTTTTGTTTTTGGTTCTCATGAGTTATTTTTCTGCCCTCTGCCCTCTGCCCTTCTGTGGTGGGTTAGCTGGGAGAGCTGAGCACAGGAGGTGGGGGTGGGGGTGGGGGGAGGGGTGTGATTGGTGGCACGGGGTCTAGTCCCTCAGGAAGAGAGAAAGACCACAGGGGTGGAAGTAGGACCTCCTCTAGAAGGTCCCCACCAAGTGCTTGGTGGGGACCCCGGGGTCCAGGATTATTGCTGCCGAGAACTGGAACTGAGTGGAGCAAACTACATATTTAGAAAAATATTTAAGTGGGGATGTGGAGGAGGTGCGTCTTAGGACTGCGAGGCCCAGGGCTTCCCCCTAAGGGAGGGTGGAGGTAGCCCCCCTCTTCGCAGAAAAAGGGGGCTCTCCAAAGGTGGAAGCCCACTCTTCTGTGAATAGGTGTTAGTTAAGCCACACACGCAAGCTATGCTCCCTCTGGCTTCCATCCTCCTCCTCGCAGGTTGCCAAGGTTTGCACATCCTCTGGAGACTCCATTGTAACAGTTCACACACAGCGTCACATCCGAACACCTTACTAATCCAGGTCAATTTTGTTAAGAAAGAGGGAACCTCTCGTGTCTTACTATCCTGTTTCTTTCTCCCCTCTGCGATGTTGTACAGTAAATATGTTTAACAGTCTCCCACTTTGGAAGAGGAGCCAGAGGACTGGAGGGGAGGACTTCAGGGAAGATGTCTCTAAGAGCTGGGGGTGGGGAAGGACATTTACAAGAAAAGTCAGTCCTAGATTTGCAAATATGGAAGTGAAGCTTGAAGCCTGAAGTTGTGAAAGTAGATGAAATCTTTAAGAAATATAGTATTGGAATTGGAAATTCAGTGAGGGGTTAAAGCCTGAGATAGATTATTTTGAGTGAAGGAAGAAGAGAAATCGTGCTTCATTCATCTGTGACTCTCTTAAGCTATTCCAGTGCCTGGACCGTGTGGAAGGAAGAGCGGGAAGGAGGGAGGGAAGGAGAAAGGCCCTCAGAACAGGGAGGAAAGGAACATTTGCCCCATACCTCCTCTGTGCACTGGGAATACACCATCAAGCTGGAGTCTCCCCACATCGCTTAATATGGAGGTGATAATTCATGTTACAGTTGACAGCCCAGCCGCTCAGAGAGGGGCGCCCAGAGAACAGAGGTAGTGGTGGAGGTCAGACACCTTCTCAGTCTGTTTGATCTCCACTTGCACTTCACCGGCTCCCCTTTAGGAGGAAAACCAGAAACGATAGCTCTAGGGGAGGATAGAGAGAATTGGGAGCTCACAAAGGAGCCAAATTTGATCAAGATTGAGGATACCTGAGCATTTCTTTAGACAAGGTGGATGAAATCCCAAGTTAGGAAGAAATGAAAGACCTGAGTAAGGTAGAGAGTGACATTTAAGAGAAATAACTTGGTAACACAGATTTACAAAAGAAAGAACCACCTGAGAGGTAGGGAGAGGCTCTGGGACATATGCAGAAATTTAAAATGAATGGAAAATAAGAATTTACTAGAAAAGAAGGCAGGGGGAGTCACATAGAAAAAGGTATGGAGGCCTAAAATGCATGATCCCTGTATCAGGTATGATTGTGCTTGGCAAGAAGAGGGTTGAACAATAGGGACTCTTTCTTCTGATATATCTGCAAGACCAGAGCCAGAGTCTAGAGTTGGTGTGGCAGCTTCATGAGGCCACTGAGGGCCCAATTCCTTCTGATCTCCTCTGATCTTTAGCTCAACTCTTTTGTCTTATTCATCACAAAATGGTTGCCACACCACCAAACATTTCATCAGAATTCCAGGAAGGAATAAGAAGGCAAGGATGGAGAAAGCTGTCATTTGTGTTGGTGGGAAGCCTTCCCCAGGACTTTTGCCTACCTTGAGCCAGCCAGAACAGTATAACTTGATACCTTACCTGAAAGAGACGGTGAGAATTTAAGTATTTTTCTCTCTACTCTTATAGTAGAGGAAGGCATGGGTGTTGGTCAAACTGTGGGATCTGCCACAGTGTGTTTAGGAAAGGTGTGAGGGTTCAAAATTGTCAAAAGATATGAAATGATTAGAGGTGGGGTTCAGAACAAGCTTCTCCCACTGTGCCACTTTGCCATGTGAATTATTTTGTGCTGAGGGCAATCAAAACCTAATAAATTCAAGAAAAACTGTTATCTCTCCCTTAGCTGCCTAAAAAGGCTTTAGATACAGGGTTGTAGCAGGAAGAAAGCTATCACCAGAGATAACTACAAGGAACACGAGCTAGGTGTGGTAGAGTGAGGGAAAGTTAGCAAGTCCTGCTTGTTCAAAGTCCTCCGAGTCCCTTTGTCTCTGCAGGGCCTGGCAAACATTTGCTAACCGAACGTTTGTTCTTCCCATCTTCCTATAAATTGTCTTTCCTTTGAAATGCCAGCCTCCACCCTTCTCTTGAGCCCAGGATGCCAAACAAACCTGGACTTGTCTGATTTGCCTGTGAGTCTCATGTCTCTGAGGTCTCCACACATAAGATTGATTAAATTTGGTGTTCTGTTAATCTGTCCTTTATTACAGGGGCATTTCACAAAGATACCTAGACGGGTAGAGAAAAGCGTTTTTGTCCCCCACAACAGACTCTGAAGGGCAAGCGCCCTGCTTTCTCCAGGTGTGGTTTAAACTGCTCCCAAGAGACTCGGCCCTGGTGGCCTGGGGATCTGCAGCTGTGCCCTTGGGCTTGGTCACTAGCAAGCAGGGTGAGTATCTCTCCTTAAGGGTCGACTCTTAATTCTCAGAGGACTCTCATGGGTAAATATGTTTTCTTTCTTTCCCATCATATCTCACTCCTTCCCATTCATCTACGTATTCACCCTGTATCACTGAAGCATCTGTTATCCATGTGCCAGAAGCTGTGCTACGCTTGTTCTCTCTCTCTCTCTCCCCCTCTCTTTCTCTCCCCTCTCTCTCTTTCTCTCTCCCTTCTCTCTTTCTCTCCTCTCTCTCTCTCCCCCATCTCTCTCTCTCTCCCCCACCCTCCCTTCTTCTTCCTCTCTCCCTCCCTCTTATCGCCAGGCTGGACCAAGACCTTTTCCAAACGTGGGAGCGTAAAGAATGAAAAGTTATCTAAGACAGTTGCTATTTCAGTCCAGAACTTGAAGCTAAAAATGTTCGAATGGAAAAAAAAGTTTAAAAATATAGATGTGTATTTTTCTAAAACCCCATTAAGCTGTCAAGGGTCCCCAGCGTGTGTTTCCTTTCCCATCGTTGCTATCGGCAAGGTATGTGTGTGCCCTAAACAGCAGAGTAGCCAGCTGCCTCCTCCTACCTACCTCTCTGCGCTGTGGCCGCACTGGAGCTGTTCCCAGCCTTGGGAACCCAGAAGCAGGGCCTCCCCCACCCCACCCCTGGAGCGCCTGCTTGTTGGGACAGCATTGCCAGTCCCACTTACTAGATAGGGAATTGTGAGTGCTTTATTTCTCTGGATCTCAATTTTCTCATCTATGAAATGGGGCAGACAACATGACCTGCATTTTCATGCCTCTGTGAGAGTAAATGGCAGCACATGTGAAACACTTAGAACATGCCTGTGTTCCCAGCACTCAGTACGTGGTGTCCATTATTACTGTCCCCATAATAGTGCTGTCGTCACCTCTCCGTTTCGCTCCATTCCTTTTTCTAAGTTTAAAGAGTCCTTTGAATGAGAAGAGGTCACATAATTTGAAAATGAGGAAATGAAACAAGAAAGACTTTCCTGAAGCTGCCAGGAACCATTGCTCTTTTTCCCTTCTTGCACAAAAGCCTCTAATGTTTTCATTGTTTCCAAGTGTGGCTCTCCACTCCATCTTGTCAGCATGGTCTCTCTTCCGCTGCTGGTGTCCAGAGGGTGGGAACCAGACATGTCGCTTGCTGTGCTGAGCGCCCACCACAGCAGCCAAGAAGCCTGGAGCCTGAGGACAAGCTTCTTGGGAGTGGGCGCTACGGGTGGGTGCCCTGGGGAACTCCCAGGACAGTGGGTCCAAGCTCTTGACTCAGATTCAAGATGGCATCTCCCTCTTCTGCAACTTCTCTTTTGGCTAGTTAGAAATTGCTCAAACTATTCACAAAGGGAGGTTTGGATAAAAATCAGAATATAGAGAGTACTTTCTAGCCCTGGGTCATATGATTCGGGACCTAGATTCTAGGGGAGTACTGTAGACGTTCCCACTTTCTGATCTGGGGTGTTTTAGGAGTAGCTCTTCCAGAAGGAGGTATGTATTCTTGTGTGTGTGTGAGCATATAAACACATAGCATGTACACACACTGCATATACACATACACACAGTACTTTGTATAATTTTTTGTATATTGTTTTTAACATCTTAAAAAACGTTTGTGGCTGGGGAAACTGCCCCTTCTGGGCTCGCCAACCTGCAGGGAGAGCAGAGGACTCATCCAGAAGCTCAGCTTTGACGTACAGCCAAGCAATCCAGAACCACACACCCTCTGTCTGGCCCATCCACTCCAGAAGACCGTGTTCCTCTGCCTTAATCACCCTAGGGCCAGGAACCAGACAATTGGAGACCGTGCTGCAGCCCGAAGCCTGCTGGAAATATTCAAGTTGGTGGATCCTAAGCTGTTGACTCTGCCTTGCCTTTCCCATGGAAACCCCAATAAAGGCAATGACCTAAACCTTTCCATTCTTGTTTTCGGTCTCCTGATTACCTGGTGCTGTGCCTCCCGTCTCTAGGACCTACGAACATAGTAAGCTTTGTGCTTCCCCTGCCTTTCCTTTACCTCCTCTTGTGGTCGCATCTGACTGCTGTAACCCAGAAGTAAACAACCGACTGCAAAAGCACCCCAAGACTCTCACTAACTCATGCCATCATCTCTAGTCTCTTTACCTCATCAGCTGCTTTGAAATGGAGTTGACTGGTTGTTAGGTGTCTGGCATGCATAACTTGTGTGCTATGTGGGCCCGGAGGGATCCCAAGACTGTGTCAAGTTCCCAGCTTTGGGAAGCTTGTAACTGAGTTGGGAAGAGAAGCTAAGCAGTGAGGAGCTGAGTGACCGCAGATGTCAATGATAGTGCAAGTTGCCCTAGCACAGCACAGGATGTGGAAAAGCTGCATTCCCAGGGTGCTGGGAAAGGTCACTGGGTGGTGGTCAGGACACAAATCTCTGCTCCTGGGACATATTGTTCTGTGACCTACCTGTGTCACCCTTGACTCTCCAGAAGTGGTCAGTCTGGACCCCTAACTACCTGCGATCACCTGCCTAGCCCAGACTTCGGCTTGCTGTCTAGATCTGCTTGGGCTCTCATGCACTGGGGTCCTCAGACAACCTGCTGCACAGGCACAGGGCGGGGACTGAGAGACAGCAACAAGGCCAGGGCTGCCATGAGACTCACCCATCTGCTCCAAGGGGTGCGGGCCTCTCCACACTGGATGTGGGGGTGGGGATGAGACAGGGGTACCAGGAGGGGACACAGGAGTAAGAAGAAACACACTTTTATTTGGGGGAAAGTTCTCTCAAAGAGATACTCTGCACTTGAAAATAGCTATCATTTGATATGAAACAGGGCTCAGAAAGTTCTAGCACTACACCATGGACCGTTGGCCTGAAGGAGACCTTGCGTGACTGCTGTGTCGGACTTTTCAGAGCAACTTCCCTGGCACCGTCTTCCGAGACACCTGAACCACATGCTTGTTAACGTGGTTGTCCAAATGCTGTGACCCTCCCACACTAACCCTCCTCTACCCTTCTGCTCAAGTCTATCTCCATAAAATGAACTACAGGGAGAAAATGTTTCTTTCTTGGCAACAGAAATCCTCATTATCAGTTAGGAAGCTTTAGGCTGTAAGTCCCAGAATATCTTAATAGTGACTTAAAACATCGAGGCATGTACTGCTGCATTTGACAAGAAGTCTGGGGGCAGCTGGCTATGGTTGTCAGGGACCCAGTGATTGATTGCAGGTCTTGGCTTTGCCCATTGCTTCTACCACCCTCTCAGTCACAAGATGGCAGCCACAGTTCCAAAAATCCTCATGAGAGATCATTATTGGAACAGGACAGAGGCCAAAGGTCATATCTCCTCCCATCTCTTTTGATCATGGAGAAAATCTTTCCCAAATAGGATCCCTTCATGTTTCAGTGGCCAGAATAGGATGGGCCAGCCACTCCAGGTCAATCACTGACAAAAGCAATTGCTTTGTTGGTCCAAGTTATGCATTCTCACGAGAGGTGATGTCATCCTCAAGAGGGCAAAAATTGGTCCCTGAGGACAAAAATTTCTAAGTTTTGAAAGTAGAGAGCATAGAGCTATATATGTTACATACACATGTACACAGCATATCTGTGGTATTAAAATTTGCAGGCATGGAACAATTAAAAGGAAAATGCCTAAATATACTTCTTATTGGTCTGCACAAAAGCCTGCCTATCTATGTTTCTAGCAATTTCATTCACAATCACTAAAACATGAAATAAGCAAGCTGTCACTCAGTGGATGAATGGATAAACTAACTGTGGTACAGCCAGATCATGGAGTATTATTCAGCACTAGAAGGAAGTGAATATTCAAACTACAAAAGGACACCAAGGAATCTTAGATACATAGTGCCATGTGAAAGAAGTCAATCTTAAAAATACTACATAATATATGATTCCAGTTATATGGCCTTCTGGAAAAGCTGTAACTATGGGGACAGTTTATCTATATATGGAAGATTGGCAGGGGCTAGTGGGCTGGGGCAGATGAATAGTCAGAGCACAGACGGATTTTAGGGCAAGGAAGCCACAGTGGTGGATACACGCCATTGAAAGTAACCCATAGAAAATACATAGAAAATCCCATAGAAAGTACAGCTCCAAGAGTGAACCCTAAAGCTCTGGACACCATGATCATTATGAGTTCAGGTAGCTCCGGGGAATTTAACAAATACGCTATTCTCGTCAGGATTTTGATAATGGGGGAAGCATGTGTGGAGCAAAGGGGTATTTAGGAAATCTTGGTAATTTCCTTTCCATTTGGCTTTGAACCTAAGGCTACTCTATTTTAAAAAATTGTCTTTAAAAAGTGTGAGAACAACCAGTGAGAATGGCACATATCAAAAAAAGTAGCAACAACAAGTGTTGGCGAGGATGTGGAGAAAAAGGAACTCTCTTACACTGCTGGTGGGAATGCA
>JAGFMF010011890.1:817805-865299 GCA_019455555.1 Galemys pyrenaicus
GGTGATGGGGAATACATGGGGATTACAATTAATGGCAAGTATATGTAAATTTTAAAATATTTTAATAAAAAAAAAAGAAAAAAAAATAAAAAGTGTGAGAACATTGTACAGGCCCAATCACAATGCTCATCATCATGGCCATCTCTTTTGTCCAGGAAGTCTGGAGAACAATGGCTAAAGAGTCAACAACTATGTTCGCCACATCCTGCATAGAAAGAAACATGCTTTGTGGGATGACTGCTAGATGGATACGTGTGTAGGTGTGAAACTTCAAGGGCTGCTGGCTGAATACGTAATCAGTGACCCGTTTTCAAAGATGGGCAAGGCTGACGAACTGCGTGGCTAAATTGGCTTTGCAAGCTGAAGGCCAGAGCTGAACTTCTGGTGACAGTAATGAGAATTAGCCAGGGAGCATGAGGGGGAAAAAACAGAGGCATTTAAAGGAGATTCACATTAAAGCTTGGCTGTATGGTAACTGTAAATGACTCACACTTTGCTCTCTCTTTGGGAGTGGCTCTAACAAGATGAAGTGTGTGGCGCAAGTTTGTTCTCACTCTCTTCCCCTGGACTGAGACCACCCGCTCAGTGAGAAGGGTTCAGGGGACCAGTGTTCTGGAGCAGTTGGCTAACTCCAGGTGGTGTGTGAAATATGGGGGCACCGGGGCATTTTTCCATTGCTGGAATGCATCTCAAATCACTACCCACCCCTTTTTCTTCTGATGGTTAAGTCCTTCTTGTCATATTACAAGACCTCTGTGCTTCTACCTCCTCGTCCCTGCTTGTAGTCAAGTCAGTCCAAGTTCTCTGTTTAGGAGAAGTCCTGGGTTTGATTAAGCCATTTTCCTGGTGGTCGGGTGTGGTACCAGCAGGGGCACAGCACAAGTTCTCTAGGATTCCTTCCGAGCAGACGGGTAAGGAGGGAGTCTTGGAGTCCTTGGTGGCTTTTTCAGGCTTTTGATATTTACATCAGAGGCGACCAGGTACAGGGCAAGCAGGGGTACGGGGGTGGGGGTGTGGGGGTGTAGGAGGCTGGCAGGCCTCCTAGATCCTGGCGCATCTTCACTCTCTCTGGCTGCTTTGCTACTTCTTTCTTTTCTCTGCCTCTGTCTATGTTCTTTTGGTCCTTTTCTCATTCTGCTATTCTGCTGGCATCCTCATGACGCTGCCCTTATACTCCCGTGTCTAAGCCCAGGTGCGCTAACCTGCATATGACCACTTAGGCATGCGTGCAGCACTGCAGGTGTCCATCATTACACCAATGGCAGGAGGGCAGAAAAGCCTGATACTTTTCCATTTACCCTACATCAGATGAGGAAGAGGCACCAGTGCCATATGTCACTACCATTTTCATATCCTCCATTTTGGTTCTCCTGGCCTGTGGTCTTACAGGCTGTAATGCTGCCTCGTTGATTTCTTCTCAGCTGCTTTGCTCCCAGGAGGTAGAGAGAAGCAATGCCAAACATATCTTGAAAACCCGATTCCCATGCCAGAAAAATGGGGTGATATGCTCTTCTGGTACTGGACACCTGGGCACCCCAGATGAGGCACATGTCAGATATAGACTTCAAGTGCTGTCTTTTCTTGACTGGGTCACCACAGCCCACACCAGTGACTCATCCCACCTACTGAACTGAAAAGCAAAAAGTAGTCATCTCCCGGGAGTGGAGTATGGGTAATACGCACTCTCTATGCCTTTCTGTACATTCAAATCACCTGGGGAGCTTTTAAGCCGAGTGGCACCTATGCCCCAGCTGAGACCAATTAAATCAGACACTCTGGGAGCGACGCCCAGACATCAGGATTTTTTAAAGCCGCCGGGTGCTGGAATGCACCATCAGCACTGAAAGTGTGTACGTGTGTGTGCTTGAATGTGCCTGTATTTTCCTATCAGTAGGCACACGCTTCACTTTCTAAACCTGGGAGGAAAGTACAGTAATTTTCATTTTGGGGGGAAAAAAAGTAACCCTACTGTTAATTCTTGCAAGGCAAATTTAACCTCTTTACTTATTTTTAAATGTACTATAAAGGAAAACATGGCATAGAATGAGAAAGTTTACATTTTCAGTGTTGTGTAGAATGAGAAATCAAGAAACTGGAATAGTTGAATCCTACCTTTCAATAAACATCATTTTTATCTCATTTCTTTAAATGAGCCTTTTTTGTCATAAAGAGAAAAACATGGAAAAGAAATTAAAATGAGTAAGAAGTCAATTGAACTTATAGTTTTTCGGTGGAGGCCAGCATAAATCTGTGCCATGTGCTGATCTTTAAATAGATTTTTTATTTCTGTACAACTCATATGATAGTTGTTTCTGGTGGAAACTGGAATTTTTGTAACTGCATGTTTTATACCAGATGTGGTTATAAAAGTAGTGGTTACTTGGACTGAGGTCATTCAAAGAGAAAGGAGAGGCAAGAGTAGGAAACAGGCCTGAAGACAAGCCCCGGGGCTCCCATACCTTCTCTCTCCTTAGTTTCAGAGGTTCTGCTAAGAACAGGTAACCCGGAAACATTACCCAGAACTTCTCCCCATTGACTAAGAGCACACATGAATGGCTTCCTGGGTAGCGGACTCAGAGGCGCTGGTCATGGGGCTCTGACCCCTGACCGAGTTGGCCAAGCCCTGAACCTGGAACTGAGCCTGTGCCACCCGGAACAGCAGCAGGTGGGTGACTTATGTCCAGCCAAGCTTGTCAATCACATCAGCGTTTGGCGGGACGCAGGGCAGCTATGTGCTGGTGACTAAGGTGGTAGTTACAACCAGGTGTTTGTTTCTCAAAATCTCTCCACTTATTATTGTCATGTTCACCTGCAATTACAATGAATCTACCTAAAATGTCTTTGAAGGATAACTTAAAGATACCAATAATGCTTATACATCTGGGGCCAGTGTTCCTATATTATATACAAAGTCACCCAGCACTTACACACATAATTACTCAGTAGCTGAATTTCAGTTTTCCTCTCCTTAAAAATAACAGCGTGTGAGGTTGCAAAGATCTTTATTGGCTAAGATCTTGTATATATATTCATTGCTCCATATTTTTCTTCCTTGTAATTGTTCTCAAATGTTTTCCCAAGAATGTTGTGTACTCCGTACATCATAAGGCTCTCAGTGGAAGGAAGCACACTTTGGGTGTTTCTCCCTGGGAGGTCCCTAACATAGCACATTATTGAACAGCACATTATTGGTACGTAATGAGTATCTGGGAAGTAATCATGAAATCACTAGATCATTGGCACTTTCCTGCCACCTTCACAGCCCTGCAAGTCAATTGTCTGGAGTTAAGATTATAGTCAAAGCCAAAGGACTTAAGAGATGGTCTGGGATTCAGTCTAACTTAAGGTTCTCCCTTTGCAGAAACAGAGACCAGAGAGACAAGCACTTCACTAGTGAATATAAGTTAAAAAGGAACAGTCCAAATAAGTCACCAGACTGCTACCACCCTGCTCCATCTCCCCCTGGAGCTTGGGCTGCAAAGTCTATAAGGTTGGGATTGTTAAAATCCGTTTCAGTGGAAAAGAGATCTGTCTGGGCATTAACTAAGGAAGAGCACATTGATTGCTCTGTAACCATGACACTTAGAAACCCAAAGGCATGTAACGCTCTCATCGTTTTACTTTTTTGCAAAATTGGATCAACCAGCTTAACTTCCAGGGTGACAGCCTCCACATGGCTTTCCTCTATGGGGAGAAAATGAAGATACCCCATTGCCTTCCTGGAACCTGATGAAATCAAGCAGGCCTGCCCAGGCTGGAGAGTAAAGAGTAAGGGAGTGTGACTGAAGACAGACCGGGACTCCCACTCACCTTCTCTCCTTATTTTCAGCCCTGTCCACAGAGGTGCCTGCCGAGAACAGGTTAACTGGAAAAGTTAACCTCCTATTGACTAAGAAGAGACTTGCATGGGGGCATGGGGACCCTGCTGGCTCACCCCCCTTTGTAGCCTGAAAATCATGCTTTTTTTCCTTTAGCCCTTTGTCCTTGTTATATAAATCACTCACAGCAATCTTGGTCTTTCTTTTTAGAGGAAATTAGACTGCATTTTAGATCCAGTCTCCAGAAACAGAAACTACTGCCTCAGTTTGGGGTGCCCCTGCAACCGAATCCCTTCTGCCTCCTCCTCTGGGCCGCAGCTGCAGCCCTCCCGCCCACCTCTTTCACCCTGCTCCTTTCTGGCTCCCTCTCTGACTGGTTTCTGTGTCTGTTCCCATGTGGCCAATCTGTCCCCTGAGGTTCCTACTTAGGGGTCACCCATTTCTCCCCTTACTCCCCCCAGCCAGCCCACCTCACTGGTATAGAAACCAGCATACAGGTTTCTATACCCTCATAAGCCCCTCTTCAAAACCCACCTTTCTGGCTCACTAGCTGGGTGACTACGAACAACTACATTTCTTTTTCTTTTTAAACCAACTTTAATGTTGGTTTAAACTTACATACAAAAGAACGCTTGTGTGGACACCACCCCATCAAGAAATAAAGTGTTTCTATCCCGGCAAATGCTGTTGTCCCTCTGTACCTGTGAGGAACTGGTTCCAGGCTCCCCAGGGCTCCCTAAACCCCTGGGTGCTCAAGTCCCTCAAATAAAACGTCAAAGTATTTGCCTATAACCTATGCATCTCCCTTAAATGAGCTGTAGATGACTTACGATACTTATTATAACACTATGTAAATAGCTGTTATTCTATAATGTTTGGGAATAATGACAAAGGAAAAATAAGTCTAGGCTGATGCAATTAGTGTAGGTCTAACTGACATAGACATAGTTTCAATTCTTGGGAGGGTTGACTCTGGGGGTGTAGAACGTGTGAACAGGGAGAGCTGGCTACAGTTCCCTCTCACCAATCCACTGAACTGTTTCTCTCTAGTTTCACCTGATCTCAAACGTCACACAAAAGGAGTCATACAGTATGTTCTCTGAATCTTTCAGCTTGTTTTTGAGAGTCACACATGTTGTTGTGTGTTTGTTGCTTTTTAGTGCTGACTAGCGTTTCATCGTGCGGATGTACAACAGAATTCTTACCTAGTCACCTGTTGTGCGCCTTTCTTTTTCTAGTTTAGGTTATTATGAATAAAGTTGTACTAAACTTATGTGTATGTGTCCTTGTGTTGATATATTTTTTTTTCTCTTAGGAATAGAATTCCCAAGTCACAGGGAAAGAGCAGACTTGACTTTATTTCAAAGAAATCTGCCACACTACAGTGATTGAGCCATCTTATACTGCACCACTAATTATGAGTGTCTCAGTTGCTCAACCTCCTCATCACCAAAGTGAGGAACTTCTTAGATTAGGCAATAGAGAGCCCTATAAGTACTCATAGAGTTGCTTTTTCTCAAACATCACTTTGTCATCCTCTCCAGTTCAACTAAAGTCACTGGCTTGCTTTTGTGCGCGCGCTCTCTCTCTCTCTCTTTCTCTCTCTCTCTCTCTCTCTCTCTCTCTCTCTCTCTCTCTCTCTCTCTCTCTCTCTGCAACCCAAGCTCTTCATTCTGTGTGGAAGGACCTCTAACAGCACAGGTATGCTTGACCTCTGGCTCCATCCTAAATCATAATTCACCAACTCTGAATGGTTTTCAAAGTCTTTTTCACTCATCTGGGGTCCAAATGCCTGATGAGGCCCTGAGCCACCTGTGGAAGCAAAGGAACTCTAGGATTCCTCATGCCTGGCCCAGGCTCAGATGCACTTGAGTGAGCTGGCTTCTTCTCTGAATTGAGGGCCAAGACTTGCTTCCTTGCCAGGAAATGGTGACAGGCCACAGGAGAGAGGCTTGCTGGCTGCCACCAGACTCACACTGGTCCCATGTCCTGGGCTCAGAGTTTACCATTTAAGAGTAGGACCCCAGGAATAGCTGCTTGGGCACTTTCTCTAGAGAAAAGCAACTCAGATGTGAATACCTGTGGCTCAGGTTGTTCTTTTTTCTCTTTCCCCAAATTAGCCATGATCAGAATTGCCACCCCTTTATAGCAGAGGAAGAGTGTGAGTGTGAGTGATCTAGTGAGACATGAGTTGTTCTCCTCTGGAGGACGGCATCGTAAATGCTTCCACCTGAGTCCTGGACTTTGTTTCTGTTGCATGACTGCCATTTGCTTTAGGTCTGCTATGATAAAAAACAAAAAACCAAAAACTTTCCTCCCAGTAGAAGAAATATGTAGGTGAGAGCACACCCCAAATAGCTGGTTCCCTAATTGGCCTCGGGGCCAACATTGTCCAAATCATCTGCCTTGCAAAATGACCCCCTAAGAGGAGAAGCCCTCACCCCTCCATCACCCTCTGAGACAGGCTTCCAGACTCCTTTGTACAACCTTACGCATTTACTGAGCAGCTGCTCTTCCCAAATTTCCACAGCAGACTTTTTGGCAACATGAAAATAATTGCCTTCAATACATATTTATAATGCATTTATCATGTGCAGAAAAGGTAGCAATAATAAAAAAGTTTAAAATTTCTACACACACATACATACACACACACACAAACCTAAAGATACGGAGGCTTATTTCCGCCTGCCCCCCTCAAAAGAAAAAAGGTGGCTGTGAACCAGAGACAAGTCCTTGCCCTCTTCAAACTTTCTAGCAGTTCGTAGAACTATGATAAGAATGAAACTATGTAAATTTGAAAAGGGCAAGTTTCCTATCCTTAAGATGTTGTAATCAAGTAGAGGAAATAAAGATTGGTGATCAATCAGCAATATTTTATCTAAATGTCATGTCCAATATCCAGCCAGTCAGTCCTTTGTTGCCAGGAAGGTCGGTAGGTCCATCAGCTGTGCTAACAAGGATGTGTGCTGGAGAGAGAGCTGGGTCTGGACTCGCCCTTCCTCACAGCCTGGGATGGCCTTCCAGACTCCACTGTGAGCTGGCTAACGTCAAGCAAGTCTTAACCTTTCTGGTTCTCGATTCTCAGGTCTTCATCTGCATGAGAGTTTGCCTTGCTTCCTTTGCTGGGTGGTTGTGAGATCTGTGAGTTGATATGCATGCAAACAGTTTGTCAACTAGAAATAGCCCCAAAGTGCAGCTATTATTCTTGAGACCAAAGCTCAGTATTTTACAAACTACAAAGCAGTTCCCTTGGGCTTTCCACTGACAAAAGAGTTCCTACAGTGAAGACAGAATACGCAAGGGCATCCATCTCAAAAATATTGGGGCAGTTTCCCAGCCATGACCTTCAACGAGACAGATTCAATTTCAAGTAAAATTTTCCACCTAGACCTACATGGGGGTGATTTCCAAACTGGCCATGGACCTATGAAACCTATCGTGAGAATGTTGACATTTTAGCTTAAGCTCAATAGAATTTTGTCACCTCTTGAATGAAAATACCTCAGCTTGTTGAGAATGAGACTCTATTCTTTCACAGGAGTTCTGAAAGGCAATTCATTGAACAAGTTTCTACTCTGCACCAGAAAAATACTCTTTCTGAGAAGATAGTGGGGGTCAAGATGGGCATTTCCCCCCATGCTCACGTAGCCACTGTCCAGTGGAAACCTAAGACCCTGAACCAGTGTAGAGGAGTCAGTGCAGGAGTTAAGGTGTGGTCAAGGAGACAAGGACACACCAAGATAGAGCATCACCCCAGATGTGGGGGGAGTGAGTCGGGAACTGCTCCTGGGGAGTGCTATTTCTCCTAGTGACTGGAGGATGAGTTGGCTATGGAAGTGTGCAGACAGGGGTGGCCTGAGAGACTCCTGGTAGGGCAAACAACAAAAGAAAAGGTTCAGCGGTGAGAGAGTGGGCAGAAACTCAAAGAAATCTGGGACTAAGAGGGAGGTAGACAGGTCCACATGTCCAGAGGTGAGGGGTCTGTCATGAAGGAGCCCATGCTCCATGGAGAGCTCAGCATCCTGGTTAGGAAAGGTGACGACTTTGCCAGGGACAGTCCCGGTTTATGCCTGTTACCTCAGGGAATAATGAGTAACACCATTTCCTTTCACTCTCTGAAGTAGCCTGGGTTGGCGGACAAATGACACGGTCACTTCACCAGAGTAGTGTGGGGAGTGGAGGTAGCTGGCAGGGACTGGGAGAGTGTGAGGAGGAAAGAACATGGCTCCTCGCTGTGATGGGGGCTCAGGAGAGGAGTGTGGGCACACACTGACATGTCTTAAGACGCAAATGGGATTATTTCTACTGGTAAGATAACTACTTGTTAAATATCAAAAAAAGTGATCAAATTCTTACTCAGTCTTGTAGATTCCTTGTGACAACCTACAGCTAAGCTGGTCACCTAAAGAAACTTGAGGTGGAATATTTTGCCTCTGACAGGTCAGTTAGGAAGCACCCAGAGCCAGGAGAAGCCAGGAAGGACTACTTCTTTCCTAGAGAAATAGGAAGCAGGCAGGATCTTCCTTCAGCTGGGCTGAGAGAGGATGGGATTCTAAAACCACCACCTAAGCTATTAGGTACCACCCAAATTCCCAACCCCCAGATCTTGTGGGGTGGGCCTGTTCTCCAGGCTCTTCACCCTGGGACTCTTCACCCTGGGAAATAGCCAGGGCTCAGTTATCCCAGAATGAAAGGCCTCCTGGGAGCCCAGCTCCCTTACCCTCCCACCCCCCTAGCAGAGTAGGCCTGTTATCAGAGTTAATGAGAGTTACTCATGGTTTAAATGCTGTTTCTAGCCTTGAGTTGGCGTTTCTGCTTGGATTCTGCCTCTCCCACAGTAATTAACAAATTAACAGTCAACAAGGGGGTGATGTGATTATGACACAGCAAGCCTGGCTCCTCATCCTCCCACCCAAAGAAGCCCCTGAGCTCCAGAGAGGCCCCTGAGTTAAACAGGTCCTCCTTGGGTCCCACCATCGCTCACTTAGCCTGAGTTCAAGGCAACTGTCTTCCTTGATCCCAAATACCAGGCTGGGGCTGGGGCTGCCCTCAGGGTGAAGACTGAACTCTTGAGAAACACACTTAGCCACCCACCTCTGTATACCGTCAGGAAGCGCCTACCACTGAGTCCCAGACTTAGTCACTGGGACACCCTGAGCTCCTGTCTCCTCATCAGTAAACAGACATGACAAAAGCTGTTATTTTAGTGAATATCAAAGTACTTTGTAAAGTGCTCTATAATCCTTCCTGTATGGAAGAGCAAACTGAAGCTATTAAGGGATTTGCCAGCAGTAGAGACCACCAGTGGGCAAGTAAAGGAGACGCCAGGCAGTCAGACTCCTGGGCCCTGCACCTTGCCAGCCTCTCCCACTGCAGCCCACCAAGAAGGATGCCAAGTCTGCTGGGGCTGTGACGACAGTGGACTCACATGAGAGGAGGTGAGACTTTATTCCCACCTCCCTGTTTTCCAAAGGTAGATCAGAGCTCCAAGGGCAGACAGCTGGAGACCTATGTATCCCGAGCAGGAGTCTGGGGAGCTCCTGAAGAAGGCCTAATGCCCCACCCCCACTGGAGCCCCTGGTTCTGAATGAGGCCTGTTACAGGACCCCAGGAACCTCTAAGATCCAGCGCCCCTGAACCAAGCTGGGGCCTGGGCTTTATCACATGCCTGACAGAGTCCACAGGACACCTAGCTGTTCTGTAAAAGCCTTCCATGCCAGACTCTGGACTTACCAATTTGGACTCTCGAGGCAGAATAACTGGCAGCAGCTTTCAGTCAGCATTTGCCTCAGAGGCTTGTTTGGTGATAAATCTCTAACTCTGCTGTGAGGCCCTTCTGGGTCAAGCCTTAAGCAGTTGTCCCTTTGAATCTCCCAAAGAACTAACATGATGCCTCTGTTATATTCATATTATCAATCACAGACTCTGTTTGCATTACCACTGATTTCTCCCCAAATCTTGTCAGTGTAACTTCTAAACATGTTAGCATCGCCATAATGGTAGCCAAGTGCTATTGGATGCTCAAACTATTTCTCACTCGACATTGTTTTATCTATTGCACACTTCAATGCATCATCCACATACTTGTCATTGCTAATGGCTGTGCTGGATTCCAGGTCCCGACAGCCCATGCTTTGCTTAAGTGTTCCTTGATGGCTGGGCATCTGGGTTGCTCGGATGTTTGAACACTATAAATAGCGTGGTTGGGCACCTGGCTTTTTTCCCCCCTCACCTAGACATGAGGAGGGGGTGGGGGTGGGGCAGGAGCCTCTTCTCTCCTGCATTCTGGAAGGCCTATTATTTGCATTACTTCCCTAGGTCATGGGCTGGAGGTCACAAAAAACTGGTGTCTTGCACTATGAGTGGGAGAATGCTTATCTGGCCAGTGGTGCCCAGGGCCTGAGAAAAGGGCACTCAGCTGGCGGAGCTTCTGGACTCTGACTCGACAGGGGCTCCCACATTGCTCTGTTTGCTTTGGAGCTGGCCTCTTGAGGGCAGTGGCTGTTGGACCCCCTCAGCCAGACTCCAAGGACAGCCCTGATATAACATTATGTACGTTCCTGGTAGCTCCGTTTAAGGTCACACTGAGAATCAAAGAGTGAGCTGAGCTGAAAGGGGGAACTTTCCATGTATCTAACACAACTTCTGATTTTATAGGTGAGGAATCTTAGGACCAGAGGGGGGAACGTGACTTTTCCAAGATCACCTAACTGTTGCGTGCAAAGTAGAGTCGGGGCTCTGGAGGTGCCTCATACCCAGGCTGGGTCTTAGCATCCTCTAGCCTCCCCACGGGGAATGCCTGCTTATTCAAATGCTCACCATGGGCAAGGTGTTAATTCTCTAGAAATTGATTGATTTAACACAGGCCCAGTTCAAAATTACAACAAGATTCTTTAGAGATATATGTCATTTGATACTAAAATGTGTATAGAAAGGTAAAGCCAAAGCAATTTTGAAAAAGAACAAAGCTGGAGGTTTGTACTACCTGACATTACACATACTATAAAGCTACGGTAACCAAGACAACGTGGTAGCAAAGGATGGACACAATAAAGGACCCAGAAATAGACGTGAGCGTGGTCAACTGAATTTTGAAAAAGGTGTAACAGCAATTTGATGGAGAAAGGCGTGTCCTTTCAACAAATGGTGCTAGAATGGTAAGACTTACTATGCAAAAATCAATAAATCTTGGCCTACGCCTTACATCTTATATGAAAATGAACTAAAAATAGATGACCAACTTAAATATTTAATGTCTGACTATAAAATTCTGAGAAAAAAATAGGAGAAAACCCTTGATTTTGGGTTAAGCAAAGAATTCTTAGAAAAGAGAAAACATGATACTTAAAAGAAAAAAATCAGTAAATGGAACATCAAGAAAATTAAACACTAAGAAATCTAAACAGAATGAGGGGAAAAAAGAAACAGCTGGGGGAAATATTTGCGGATCAACCATCAGACAAGAGACTTAAATCCAGAATATACAAAGAAGACTGAAAATTCAGTAAGAAAAGATGCGACTGAGTTTTTTGAAGGGGCAAAGACTTTGAAAAGTCACTTCACCAGATATACTAGGATACAAACATGTTCATGAAAAGATGCTCCACATCACTAGTCATTAAAGAAATGCAAATGAAAACCAGAACGAGATAACCATCACATACCGATTAGAATGGACAAAATACGGACAATACCGATCTCCTGGGCTGGTGACAACGTGAAACAGCTGGAACTCTCGGACACCGCTGAAGGGAATGCAAATCTGTCGGCCACTCTGGAAAGGAGTTGAGCTACTTCTTATAAAGATAGATATGTATTTACCATATGACCCAGAATTCTACTTCTAGGTATTTATACCAAAGAAACGATAACATGTGCACACAAAAATCCACATGAAAATGTGTAGAACAGCATTATTCATAATTATAAAAATCTGGAAACGTCATTACTGGGTGAATGGACAAGCAGACCGTGGCACATGCACACAGTGGGGTAGGACACATCCTGTAACAAGAGACACCAGCCATCCACGTGCACATGGCTGGGTCTCTGTCCCTGATACCGGGCCAAAGAAGCCGGTCTCAAAAGGTTACTGCAAGAGAAGAAGAAGAATTTTCCCTTTATCCTCCTAAATTCTTGGCTGAGAGCAACTATTTAAAAAAAGAAAAAAAGATGATTAACAAAAGAAAATCCAACAGAAGTTTATTGACTGGTATACTTCATAGATATGTGTTACCCAGAAAACTGAGTAACTCATTGAGGTGGCCCCAGCCACCCCCTTAAATACCTCACCTGGGAGCTCCAGCAAAACTGAATGTGGTGTCCAGGGCAGCAAGGTCCCCTCTGGAGTCTGGGTTCCAACTTGTGTGACTTCAAAGAGCTCATTCCTTCCTTGCCTGGGAGTCCAGGGACATTAGGAGGGATTTAAAGAGTCTCTCTCCTGTCCTCCTACAGCATGGTGAGAAATGACCCAACTATCTGCTAAAAGATGGGCCGACAGGCCTCGCTCTGACGCTCCTCAGCACACATGTGGAGACCATGACCTCCCTCGGCAGACCTAACCTGGACCCTGGGCCAGCAGAATGTGCCAGGGCTCCACTCAGGAAGCCACCTCCGGGAAGTCCTACTGGGAGTGGAGAGCAGCTGGAGTCATGTGCGCCCCAGGCAAGACCTGGTGGGCAGGGGGCTCACAAGGGCAGGGACAGTGGCTTCTGTCTGTTTCCTTTGACTGGGATCATGGGCAGCGTCCTCTTGGGCAGTTCAGAATGGACATGGTCTCAGGGACAGGGACTCAGGTAGTTAACCTCCCTGATGAGCAGAGAACACATGAGAGTCGATGTCAAGAGGGTAGAAAATGTGGCATAAGCATTGACCGTGAAGGTCAGTGGAGTCTAATGAGCCTAAGTCTGAGACAGGCAGGAGCAGAGACTCTGCTGGGGGCTGAGCTGAGGAACAGCACTCCACACCCTGGTGGGATTTATCCCCAGAAGTCAAGGCTCCAAGGGACTGGAGAATTTGTCAGGCAGTCCGAACCGGGGAAACCACAGAGAGCCCTTGCGTCAGGAGCTCGGTGTCATGAGGGCTTGGTCATGGGAACCCGGTGACATCTCTGCCACTTGCTCTCAAGCAGAAGGTCACAGAGCAATGCCAATAAAACAAGATCAGGGCAGAGGCTCAGGGCCAGAGCCCGGACTGGCCCCACAGCCTGCAGCGTGGTTCAGGGCAGCAAGCTGGGATCCAGAGCCCTGCCGAGGAGTGGAGCAAGGAAGAGGGGCAGAGACTGGCCCCACACAGGCACAGCCAGCCACGTGCCAGGAGCAGGGAGCTGACTCGGGAGTTAGCCAATGTAGCTGTATGGACGGAGCAAGGGACCACATGGACCCAGGTGGAAGGGTTCATGCGAGCCTTCCTTGACAATAGCACACCAAGTGCCAATTACACAGTGTACACAGTGGGTGAGAGAGGAGGAAAGGAGGACAGGGGATCTGATCTGTCTGTTGGTTTTCTGCTAAAGAGGAAGAATGAATAGTGTAGACCAGTGGTTCTCAGACTCGACGGAGCACCCACATCACTTAGAGGACATCCCAACCTTGGAAGTTCATTCGGTAGCTCTGGGTGGTTTCTGGAATGTGCCTTTCTGACAAGTTCCCAGGTGTAGCTGCTGTTGGCTTGGTGATCACACTTTGAGAACCACTGATATAAATGTTAAGACTGCGGACTCCAAAGTCACAAACTTTCAAGGGGTAGAAAATTCTGCTTCCACGTCTTTTTAGCCCTAAGACCTCAAAAATTCTATTTACCATCTGTATAATAAGGATCATGTATGTAAAGATTGTTGTACGATGTTGTAACAATTAACTGTGTATTAAGTGTGTATGTAGCATGCTTGGGAGGGCATTCTGATGAAACAAGAACTCCCAAAAATGTCAGCCCTCAATATGTGCTAGGCTTTTAAAAACTGCTTCACTTAGTCACCAAATGACCATGAGAGGTTAATATCACCGTTTCCACAATGCAGTGAGGAAATGCAGGGTCAGGAAGATGTGATCTAACACACAAGAACCAGAGAGCACCTGAACCCAGGTCTTCTGGCTGCATCGTTCAGGCTTGTTGCTTCCTGGCACCCGGTCCCCTTTATTTAAAGCCTTAGGAGTGTGTGATTGGGCTATGAGACTGAATGCAGACTTAGCTGGCGGAGAGTGGGTGGAGAAAGGAAGAGGGAAGGAGGAGGCTGGAGAGGATGTTTGTCTGGGAACCTGGCACAGAATTGCTCAGGATGTGTGGAGTGGGCATTTTTGTGTCTTCAGAGGGCAGATATATGAGGTGACTCAACGTCTTGCCCACACATTCCCTCTTTTCTCTGGCTGCCGTGACTGATTGAAGTCATCAGTGAATGATGTGGCAGGTGCAAACGGATCACCCACTGATGGTTTACACAGCCCTGGAGGACACCTCTACTCCCTGCCTACTATGGCTAGAGAATCCAGCTACTGGACTACGGCATCAGTCAACACGGCGACCCTCTGCGGAGTGAATCAGAGCATCCCACTCGCCCACAGTGTTCCACATGAAATAAGGACCAACAGCAGCAAGCCCTGCTGTGGTGGGGGTGGGGGGGGAGGCCTTCAGGTCCTGAGGCTCTGGTTGCAGCCAGCTGCCCTGCATTATATGTTTAGGAACAACAGGGGAGGCAGGATGTGGAATCAGCCCAGCTCCTCGCAGCTAATGGAAAGAAAACTCTGATCCAGACCCGGCACCAGCTGGGCTTATAGTGGATGACTCTCTTGGGCTGTTTACAGCCTGACTGCTGCCCTGAATCCCACACTCCTTGTCCTCTGATGAGGAAGCTATCTCCACTGAGGGACCCCAGAGTCCCTCAGATATCCTGGATTCACCAAGTCTAAGGCTCCTCTCACTATCTTCTTTCTCCTAGCTCCACGGTCTCCATGGCAGCATCCACTAAGCACCCAAGGCACGGGCCCAGAGGATTCAATGTGCATCTTCTAATGCAAAGTTTCTCCTAAAGTAGTTCATGACCATTAAGGCTGGGTGCATAGAAGAGACTTGAATTTGGGGCCTGCAGCACTTACCACCTTGCCGCAGGAATTTCTGCTCTCCCTGGCTGGTTCCCAGTTGACCCAGATCCTCATGTGTATACTAGAGGGACACTGCCTGTGGTGTGTAGATTAACCCTTATCTTAAATGCTCTCCGAGGAATCACCTCCTCAGAGTTTGGGGGTGATCAGATTATCACGGTGCAGAATAATTGGAGCAATGACTTTCAGGCTTATGATGTATTTTGCCTAGACCCGGTCTCAGATTTCTCATCTTCAAATAGGGAGTTTAGAAGATCAAGAAGGTCTCTTCTAGCATTCATTTTCTGGTTCCACACTGGTGCTTGTGTGTAGTGTGTGCGTGTGTGTATATGTGTGTATGATTGTGTGTAGTGTGTGCGTGTGTGTGTATATGTGTGTATGATTGTAAAGTTAATAAATAACAAAATCACTTACCATGTCTATTGTCTTCTGACATGACCTGGCCCTTAGAAGTCCCTACTGACACCCCCGCCCTACCTCCTTACGACAAGGTCTTCTCTGGGGAAGGGTATTCCCCCAACTTCCCCTTGACAAACCCTTATGAATATTGTAGAAACAATTTTTTGTTTCAGTGGAAAACTATGCACATCCTTCCGGGTAATCAGATTCCACTGTTTATTATCTTTGAGCTACGCTGCAATGCTCTGTAAATTGTGAATAACTGATAAGTAAATTCTACCCTGACTGATAGACATTTGGTTGACTTTCTAAAATCAGTTTTATTCTATTTCCAATTCAATTCAACGTTTCTTTACTCAGTAAATTTGTTTTTGAATTTTTTCCTTTGAATAGCTGCCTGGTACCTTCATATTATGAGGAAAATTAATTCCTTTATGTGGACATTTTTACATCTGAAAATTTTACATTTTACTGAAAAAAAAAATTTTTAATATACACTGTCTCTTCCTAAACTTTCAGGAGACTATTTCTATTTTTTGTCCATCATTTGAATCTTGTTTCACTTGAGTGCACTGCTATCCTCACCAATGCCCCGGCCCCTCCCTACCCCATTCCAGTGAGTGTTCCTTCCACAGTCTTCTGCTCCTTTACCCCAGACTTGTGCAGAATCAGGCTTGGGCATATCCAGGCGCTGCTGGAAACCAAATGTTTTGGGGTTTGTTATGTTGGAAATTTCAACTGCAGTGCTTGAGAAATACAGCCTGGGCATGTTTTGGTATTTGAGATCATTTAAGAGCTGCCTATTTGGTGCCAGAAAACAGAGACTGTAGTTAGCCTTTTCCTAGGTCTGAAAAGCAGAATGAGGACTTCCATCTTCAGATAATTTGTATAACATTAATCGTGCAAATAACTTAACTCTTTGTTTCAGTTGCTTTCACCATGCAATACAAAAGGATTAATTAACATTGAGGTACATTTCGAGCAGATTACCTCTGCTTGCTTTTTTGTAATGGCTTAACTTAAGAATTACAACAAACCCTGACTCTACTTATGCCAATATTTTTAGCTGGCTTATTTGGGTGTTCACATATGTGTGAAATACACACAGAAGATAGAGGAAATGAGAGAATGTTCCAACAATTTGCAAAGTGTATAAACTGTGATACTTAGATTATAACTTCCGTTTGCCTCTGCTGTCAGCTCTGAGCCCAAACATTTTTTTATGCCAGTGGGAAACAAGTGTCTTTGCGGGCAGCCCAGTTCAAGGCTTTCCTGGGTCTCTGGTAGGGTGAGAGGCATTTTGTCCCTTGCATAAGCTAGAGACATTACTGTTTACTCTTGATCAAATTCACAGTCAGGGGAGGTAGAAGAGAGAGGAAGTGAATGAGTCTCACTTGCTCAACTTTAAAAAAAATAGAACTCTTTCCTTCCCCGGGTGTAGACAAAGCACACACAAGTCTGAAAGTCATGGCTCCACCATATACTTGATTAATGCTCTCAGATCTCCTGCCAGAAAACATGTTGCTGCCTCAAAGAAAAGGGGAAATGATATGTGTGCTAGGTAGCTCACGGAGGAACCTCTTATTCTGAAAATAGGAGCAGAGGCTGGATCTTAGACTGGTAACTAAACATAAAGGCTGTGGGCCTTGAGGAAATTGATCTGTGTAGCTCAATGACAACCAGGGACATCATTAGACTTTTTTATGAATGAAATTCTTCATAAACATTTTTTTCATTAGAGACAGGCTTAATCCTAGAGCAATATAATTGCAGTACCAGAAATATTAATGCAATTTTGAGGCATTCTATCACTTATAAAAATGCAGTGCTATAAAAGGCTCCAATTTGCCAAGCTCTACCAAGCAACAGATGGCACAGTGACACAGAGAAGTCTTCTCCTTGGGCTGGAGAAAGTCTGTGATGTCATAGGCAGGAGAAGTCCCAGGTGCTCAGGATCTTGGTTTGGACACTGACATTTTTCTGAGCAAGCACAGGAAAAAACCCAGCAAAGAGACACCCAGAGGGAAAATAGGTCACACAGATCATGGTTCTGCCTCCTTCCTGGAATCGGCCCACTGGTTCTGACAGGAAAACTCAAGAAGGATTGGAAGCTCCTAGCTTCCGGCAGCCTCACTAATGGCCTCACATGGGTCTCTTTTCCTTTGACCCCACCAGAAACCCAAATGGAAGACTCAGATCATTTCAGACTCACCCTTCTCCCTCTTACTTCCACGTGGTTCCCCACATGAAGCGCCATGGATTCTAATGTTGATATTTCAGATCCTGTGTTGGCTGCTGTCTGAGCTCCAGTCTTCTTCATTCCCTTGTCTGGACAAGCTTGGTTCTGCCTTGACTCTCTTTGCTTTTCTCATCCTTTCCTTTCTATCTTCTGCATGCTGCCAGAGTAGTTTTGTAAATGCAAATTATATCATGTCCATGTCTTGCTTAAAAATCACTGGAACACATCACTGCCTGCCCCAGTAATAGGGAAAGTTAGCCTTAGGCTAAACATTGCTTTGGTCCAAGCTTGAAAGCAATTCTCAAAAGATCAAATGCCTTCCGAGTAACTTAACTGAGTCTTAGAATAGAGTTCAAAAATATTTAAAGAAAAAAATTAGACACTCAACAATGTACATTTCACATTGTCTGGCATTCAACAAAAAATTATCAGACATTACAGAACTAGGGAAACAAAATCCACAATAAGAAAAATGAATCAATGAAAATAAATAGAGAAGTGACACTGATGATAGAAAAAATAGACAAGATTTTTTTCAAGTTACTACAAATATATACCATATGTTGAAGAAGATAAAGGGAAGCATGAACTTTTCAATAAGAAATATGAAAGATTTTTTTGAAACATAAAAAACACTAATCAAATTTCTAGATATGAAAAATGTAATTTTTAAAATTTCTAAAATTAAAAGCATATTAGATGGGATTAACAATAGATTGGATACTGTGACTGGAAAAAACAAACAGACAGACAGACATCAGTGAGCTGTAGGATGACATCAGATGACTTAATACAGGAGTAATTTCAGCCCTCAAAATAGAGTAGGGAAAAGGAATAAATAGCTAGAAAAATTTTCCTAATTTGATAAAGGGATTCATGAACTTTGATGGACACCACCTATGAAAAAGTAAAGAAACCTACATCAATGCACATAGTCATATAGTCTAAAAAGAGTGATAAAGAGAAAACTCTAGAGAGGATTATTGGGATTTGGATGACGGACAGGGTGTGACAACATACATCTGAAGAGTTGTGAACCTCTACGCCTAAAACATATGCAATGTTATGAACCCACATTATTTAACTCAATAAAAGGAATTTAATATAAGAAAGAGTAAAATCTTAAAAGAAACCAGAGAACAGCCTTGAAAACAACAGACTCATGCTTGGAGACAATGTAATTCAGAGGCTAGGTGATCAGTTTCTTCAAAGCACTGAAAGTCCTGTGAACTTAGAATGTTATACAGAACAGTCTGACCAGCCTTGTAAGAGCCAACAATGAGGAAAGTGGGGAAAGAGAAGGCGTCTGGGTAAAAGACTGATTTTGCTTCATATCAAGGCAGGTCTGGCTACTAGAAAAGTGCCCACAGGGAGAGCTGTGGGTGCAGTGTCTGGAGAAGTGCCAGGTCAGCATGGCTCCCAGACCCAGGGGCGACCCCGGAGCTGCGCACAAGCAGGGCCCCTTGAGAGACTAGAACACTGGCACTCTTTCCTTTTAATCAATCCTGGTTTGGTCCTGTTGAGGGGGGAAAACTAGGAAGTTGGGAGTGTTGAGACCCGCCCCCCAAAGGGTAGAGATTTTCCTGGGGTCCTGGGTATGACCTTGGGCCAGTGGACTGCCATTTTGCCCTCTTCGTTGAAATTGAGTTAGCCCTACCTCCATCAAAGCTGGGTCACACACTGAAAGGCAAAACTTGCTACCTGGCATTTCCCGCCACGGCTGCTGGTGATAGAAGCCATCATGTTTATGAAGGGAGCACCCATGATCCTCGCTGCTGAGCACGTGAGTATAGTTGGAGGAGTGGAAGCAGGCCTTCAAACCCCTGAGGAGTGAAGTCTAGATCTGTGGGTCAGGGTTGGCAAGACTTGAAATGGCTAACAGGTAGCTCCAGGGGAAATTCCTTCCTTGGGGGAAAAAACACAAGAGCAAAGACTACCTTGTCCTAGGGGCTCAGGACAAAGAGCAGCATTTTTGAAGTGTTTGGCCATTATCAGTAAGGTTTTACCAGAATGGATTTCTGGGCCCCACATCAGAGGTCTACAAAGCCCATATTGATGAAGCATGGAAATCTCCATGTAGGTGAGGGAGTGTGGAGCCAAGAGGATCGGGGACTCTCTCCAGATGTAACCAGCTGACAGGGATACAGGAAGGAGAGGTGGGGATCCACCTCTTATTTTTCCCCTCTCTTCAAGTTTCTTCCAGAGAAGTACCCACAAGCACCCCCAGAGTTGCCTATGCAGCCCAGCTCCTCTAGGACCACAGCCACAAGACTCTCTGAGCCCCCATTTTTCTCACTTCTCCCACCTGCCCAACTGTAGGTTTGTCTTCCTATAAATCAAAGAACAAAACCCACATTCTTCTGTCTGGAATTCTCTACCAACCTTTCTGTTCTTCCCTTAGCATAAATGCTGTGCATTCATGAATGTTCCCCCAGGGGCCTGCTGAATCCTGAGCACCCGAGAAAGCAGAGCTCAAGGCATAAGCCTGGTATAATACTGCTTTAGTAGTGTGTACAGTTCTAGATAGAAAGGGAAAAATGTAAAGGAGATGAGGCAGGAAGCCAGGAGACTTAACATGCGAGTATATTAAGCTGGCTACCACTTAGGTAGAACAATCCGATAGCTTGGTAGTGTGGGGCCTTCTTCCAAGAGGTTGTATGAAACTGAAGACTACCAGGAAGTCCCATTCTAGGCCAGATGGATCCTGGTCAGTTGGGGATGGGTGAAAGACTTGTCAGGTTAGGCTGATTGGAAATTGGCCTGAGCTGCTGCTGAACGAACTGGCCACCTCAAGCAACTGGAGCACAGCCAGCAGCCCAGGGCCCCAAAAACAATGAGGTATCCAGTGGGGTGACCAATGAGGTGTCACTGTGGTCCATAAGAGGTGGCTGCATACACTTTCGTTCTGTATCCACCATATGCAGAGGTCCTCAGATCACATGAGGAGGAATAAATTGTTAAATAGGACAATTTGGGTAAAGTGCCTGACCTGTTATTTGGAAAAGTTTAATAAGTGGTAATTACTAGTATTCTACAACTTGCCCAACTTGCCCCATCTCTTGAATCTGGAAAGGGTGTTTCTTGCCCACCACACTTGACAGATGGTCCTTTTCCAAAGGGCCAGTATAATTAGGCATCAGAGCTGGTCAAGGGAACAGAAGGTGAGCCAGAGGGCAGGTAGTGTGGGCTATAATGGGGGAGCCCTAGGAGGCTGTGCCTCAGCTGCATCTCCTCATATGACTTCCCCAGCCCTGCCAGCCCCACTTCTGCTTCTCTCCCCTTGGTCAGCATACGTGAACCCACAGAGCAGGACTCGCCCAGCTGCCTGGGGCCAGGGCTCAGGGAAGTATCATGGAGCTTCTGATGGTGCAGAGGCTCTTCTTCAAGCTGAGTGCTCAGGAGAGAGGGAGCAGCAACTGGGAGATGCCAGAAGCTCCCATGCTAGGGCCCTTTGAGCACGCCCATGAATCATCTCCTCCCCTATTTCCTCGTCCTTGTTTCAGCCCCTCTCCTCACTGCATCCTAGCCTGTGTCTCTGCCTAGCACCCTGGTCTGGATCTAAGGCTTTGACAAGTCAGTGGTTTCGAGCTGGAGTCCAAAAGCAGAGTCAGGCTTCCCTAGGAAAAGAGCTTACATGCAGTGGGGGGTGATGGGACTGGGAATGCACCTCCCGTCCCCACCAGGAACAGAGTCCCATGACCTTCCCTATTTAGAAGTCCACCCAGCAGCCTGCATCAAAGAACAGCTCTGGACCTGTCCAGACAGGACCAAGAAGCAAATCCAGAAACTCCAGCCAGAGGGGTGCAAAGCAAGGACTTCATGTACCCTAAGAGTTTAGCATTTGTGTTGCAGGGAAATTGGTATGTATGTTACTACTTTAAATGTACAATTGTCACATCGTGAACGCACCACTCATTTACTCACTCATTCATCCAGAAACTGAGTTATCAACATGAGAAGGCAACATGGTTGTGAAATCCAACTCTAGCAGGAGGAAGGCCCATAGCAGGTAACGAAAAGACCACAGGAGGGAAAAGACCATCAGCTTTTGCAGAGCTGGGAAAACTAACTCTACCCTAGGGAACCAAGAAGGAATTATGCAGAAGGGTTTGGTTCTGGTTTTTTTCAACAGATCGTGAAGGGTAAGTAGGAATTTGTTAGAAAGAAAAGTGGATAGGGTTGGGGCATTTCAGGCAAATGGAAAAATGTACCAACTATAGGGATATGAAAGAACATGCTTATTATGTTTATTATCACTTTATAAAATTTTATCAAAAACTTGCTATGTTCCACATAATCACGTTAGGTGCTGGGAGAACAGAAAATCATAAGGCAGACAGGAGTTTTTTCTCACTCTGGTAGGAAAAAAGGGAATTAAACAAAAAAAAAAAAAATCATGCAGATAGCTATATTTACAATTGTGCCCAACCTGTAAAGGGGATGATGATGGCGCTAGGCGAGCGTGAGTAGGATGAGAAGACCTCCTTTGACCTGGGAATCAGGAAAGGACTCCCTGGGGCTGAGACAGGTAAGCTGATTCCTGAAAGATGAATGGATTAGACAGACAAGACACTCCAGGAAGAGGGAATCATGTGTGTAGAAAGAGCACAGGGCCAGACTATCTGAAAGTATTCCAGAACGGATAGAACCCCAGGCTTGTAGGAGGCAGACAGAGTGAGAGGGTGAGACATGGACCGACTGAAGGCTTTGATCTTTATCCTAAGAATAAAGGCAGTAATGAGATCTACATTATGAAAAAGATCCCTCTGGCTGTGGTATGGAAAAAAGAATGAAGCAATAAGGGATGTGGGAAGACCAGTTAGACCAGAGTCTCAATCCTAGCTGCAAGTTACAACTAACTGGAGAATTAACTGATTGGAACCCACTCTCAGAGATTTTTTTTTTTAACTTGTTCTGGAATAGACTCAGGTATTAGTGATTTTTTTAAGTTCAGAAGGTGACTTCAATATATATACAGGGAAAAATATATGAATGTTATGCTTTCAAGAGGAAAGGGGGAGAAGAAGGAAGAAGAGGAAGAAGAGTTTGCTCTATCCCAGGTGATGGGAAATGGTAGCTTGACCTAATGGTGATAGCAATGACAAGCAAATAATGGACGCTTTAAGAGACATAATAGACAGTAGTGATGATGACAGACTTCTAGATTTGTGGTTTGGGCAAGTCACCGAGAAATAAAACTTCAGAGGGCACCAATTGTGAGGTTCATGACATGAGTTCAAGTTTGGACATGTTGAGTTTACAATACCTTTGAGCTATCCAAGTGGATTACAGGCAAATGGATACATTGTCCTAGAGCACAGAGACATCTGGACTAGGGGCATCAATTTGAGAGTACTGGATATAGAGATAGTGGGTATGTGGGTAAGAAGAGAAAAGAGGAGCTAAAAAGCCCAAATCAGTCCAGCATTGGAGGCTGAGAGGTAGAGGGGAGTTGGCAATAAAATCTATAAACCAGGAGAGTCTTGAAGCCCAAAACAAATGAATGTTTGTTGAATGTCAACAAAGATGAGGTCTGGAAAACGTTTATTTGATTTAGCAACTTCTGGGTTACTGAGGACTTTGGAGAGATGTTTTGGTAGAGTGGTTAGGGCAAAAGCTAGACTTCAGTGAATGGGAAACCAGGGAATGTAGAGGACATATTAGGACTTTGGTTGTAGAATAAGAGAGAGGAGAGTATGGTTGGGGGAAAAGATTGTGAGAAAAGGAAATTTTTCTCATGATAGAGAGAACTGAGTGAGGCGTGGATATTGTAGATACAAGAGAATGACAGAACAATTGAAAACCTCAAGGGATGAGATAGGAGACAGAGGCCTAGGCAGGGAGGGGTTCAATTTAAGGACTCACCCTTTGTGCTAAGAGGAGCGAGGGAAAAGCGTTTGGGTACTAAAGTGGAAAACTTTGTCCTTTAGAAGTGGGAAGGTAAGGGACTTCCCATTTGGTAGCTTCCATATTGATGATACCATCTTCCTGGCAGTGAGGGGAGTATGCATGTTGAGGAGATGTCTTTGGTGAAGGGTAAGAGGGTTAGATTTTGAGAAGAGTTGGGCTGATTGGCAATATTTGTTGAGGTTGCTGGAGAACCAACTGAATGTGAGGCTGTATGAGAGGCCTGTAGAAAATGCTGGTTAAGAATTTGTGCTTACTTGTGTTCAATTCTGGAGTGACTTTCTAACACGCAGGGCGACTGTACTGTACTAATCATTTATTGCTATATAATAAAGTGATCTCAAATTTTGTCAAAAGAGCAAACATCTGTGTTCTCAGTTTTGGGCCAGGACTTTGGGCACAGCTTAAGTCAGAACCTCTGCCTCAAAGTCTTTCATGGCTCTAGTCAGCGTGGCAGCCAGGGCTGGAGTCTCATCTGAAGGATCAAGTGGGGAAGCTCTGCTCCCAAGTTCACTCATGTACCTGCCAGTAGGATCCAGTTTTTTACAGTGACAGGGCTGAGGGCCTCAGCTCCTCACTGGATTTGGCCTAAATTCTCCTTCAGTTTCTTGCATGTGGGCTTCTTTAGAGCAGCTCCTGTGATAGCTCAGTTCCCTCAGGGCAAGTGAGAGATGGAAGCCATAGTCTCCAGGTAACCTGAGCTCAGAATTGATATTCCAGTGTTTCTGTCTTACTCACATGATACAAGCAGATCACCAGACCCCACAGCTCTCCTCCAGAGGGAAGACAGGACTCCCAGGAGGTGGGGATGAGTGGAGCTACTCAGCGGCTACCCACCATGTTGCATAGAGCATGTGTTATGGTGGAGATGGCTGGGGAAGGGCCCTTGTCAGCTTGAGCAGGGTGTGGCTACCAAGCAACGGGTTTTGTATTTTATCCCATAGTCTGTTTGGAGTTCCTGGTGATTTTAAGGCAGGAGGGTGAGTTTCAGGTGGTTTTTAAAAAGGTTTAACTCTGAAGACAAGAGCATGATGGCTTGATTAGGGGGAGAAAAGTTTGTGTAGAAGAGCCAGCAGACTGAGGCAGTGGTCTCCAGAAAACATGGCAACTTACACCAGAGTGGAGAGTCATCATAAGGAGGAAATGGATCTGAGAGATAGCTGAGCAAGATTACAGGTTCCTGGCCATCCCTCCTGGTCGTGACCCAATGGACTACCTCTGACAAAGAGTCAAGCTGGGGTCTTGGGGATTTTAAACGGAGGCAGGTCAGAGTGGCTCTCCCAAGGTGAGGTGAGAGCAGTTTTTGTCTTTGTGACATGAGCACGCAGCAGGTGGCAGAGCCCAGGAGAGCGGGTGGGCAGGGTTGTGGATGGGCCGATTTGTTGAGGGACGACAGGACTTCCATAAAGCAAGAGGAGCTTTAGGGAAAAGTGCAGTTTCGAGAAGGCAACAAAGGGCGTGTTGATTCAGAGTAACCAACTCAACAGGAAAACTTAAAGGGTAAGAGGAGGAAACAGGAAGGAGAGCTGCTGGGTGGAACCTGGGCGGATAGGCTGAGGGGAGGTTTAGCCACAGAGCTGAGTGACAGCCACCAGAGCCAGGGAAGCCACCTCAGTCAAGGATGTGTGGCTGAGAGGGGCCCTGTTTAGGGCAGGGTCATAACCACTTCTTACATAACATCTAACAACTGGCAGAACGTTTCTGTGGCGGCTCCACTGTTATAATTGCACAACAGCATGGAGGGGCAGGCAGGGCAGGGATCACCACTTCCATCTCAGAGCTGGGGAGGAGAGGCTCAAGGAACTCAGGTGTCAAGTTCAAGGTTAAGCAGCTGGTATTTGACACAGATAGAGGGTGAACCCAGCATGCCTGAGTCCAGCCCAGAACTCTCCCTGCGTCTCTGTGTTGCCTAAAGTTGGCAGACCATCCAAGAAAGGCCATGCCCCTCCAGGGACATGGATGGAGATGGCAAAAGGGAGATGCCTTCCAGAGTGGAGAAGGAGAAGAGAGAATAACCCTTAAGTCTCTGGAACTCACTTAGGAGAAACAAGGGGAGGTAGGAGTAAGTACAGAACTAGAGGGATGGTTGTTGGAATGTAGGGGGAGTAGACCGGGGGTGGGGGAGTTCGCTGGGAGGTCCAGAAAGGGCTGGAAGAAACACAGAATTTTCAGGAACCCCAAAAGGCATCTTTCTCCCTATCCCCCAATATCTCCCCTCCATCTGTGTGTCGGGCTTTCTGGCCTCTCTCTCCCTGTGTTGGCCTCTCTGTCCAGGCCTTACTTTTCTCCCCTGCCCATCGCTTCACCCTGTCACAGCTGTTGTCTCTGTCTCTGTGCGTACATGCATGTGTACACACCCACAAGTGGGGCCACCCCAGGGCTCTAGGGGGCCCTGGAGGCCACGTCACAGCTCTTCCTGAGAATAGACCAGACCAATAAGAGAACCTCCAGGAAGACAGAATCAGACTGGCCAAGGGAAAGCAAATACAACTGCCTCCCCTGTGACTCTTGGTAAGGGTGCCACTGTAGCTTGGGACCTGTGAGCTGGAGTCTTCAGCAGGGGACAGAAGAACCTGACTCTAGCAAAGGAACCAACTCTCAGAGACATGGCCACAATTCAGCTCACCAGGTACAAGCTTCAGGGTCTTTGCACATGCTGCTCCTTTCTCAGAAACGTACTTCCCAGGTAGCACATGCCTTAAGCCCTCACACTTTACAGATCTTTGTTATCAGTAAAATGTGCTGTTTTCTGACCACCAGCATAAGCCCGCTCTACAGGGCTATTTAGCATCTCTCGCTCCTTGCTTCTTTTTCTCCATTCCATCTCACTCTTGGGCCCACGAGGCATTTTGTTATTTGTCTTTATTGTCTATCTCCTCCTTCTGTCAAGTAAGTTCCACCAGCTAGGGATATTTGACTGTTGTGTTCACTTTTGTATCCCCTGGGCTTAAACACATAGTAGGTGTTCAGTGAAGATCTGTTGAGTGAACTAATTGAAAGTAAATATAGCATGTCTCCCCAAATGCCCTCTCCTTACACAAATGAATGTGAAAGGATTGTGTCTCATGAAGTAGTCAGGGCTGGATAACATGGAGGTTGGAACCAGTAGGGTCCCCAAAATGGATGGAGGGAAAAAAAAGATGAATTCAGAGATAGACCTTTAAGATCCACCCTAAGGCTTGAAAGATTAGCTAATGGTTTGGGAATTCAGACAAAGGCTCTCTAGGTAAAATAAGAACAATGACAAAGCTATGAAATGGAGTAAATGGTGTACATATGATGGGTGGCAGCTGCATGGCTGGGGTTCCCCAGTGTCTCTCCAGTGACAATCTTGGGCAAATCCCTAGGTGTTTGATGACTAAGGCCGGTTTCCCTCTGCCAGCAATAGCATGAAGCACTAAGCCACGTGAAGAATTCTTGGCCCTATTCTTTGTTACCCAGTATGCCAGGAAGAACTGTCCAGTCTGGTCAAGACTTAGGCAGGACCTGCCCCAGGGCAAGGCAAGCAAAGTGTCTTGAGTAAAAAACATAAGGAGGTACCCACTCTGGGGTAGATGACAGTGCAGAGTTGGTACCTGCAGCAACCTAAAAATGAGCACCTCCTTAAATCCTGTCTTCCTAATAGGATGTGCAATTTCAGGCAGGAGCCAGGAAGACATTCAGGGGACCCAGGCACTTTTTCCTTTGGGGACCCTTTCCTCCATTAAAGGAATATATATTGAAAAGTATATTTTCTAACCACTTTGATGTAAAGACAAACATAAATCCAAGCCAGATTGTATTCATTTTCTTCCTTCTAATTTTAAAGCAAAACATTTTCCTGGGCCCAGAAATTGCCGCAAGCCCTAGACATTCTGCTTACTGTTCTGAGTGATTATTGCATCCCTGATGAGAGTTCACACAGAACTGAGTGATTCTTCCTAAAGTTTGCACCCTAGGTGACTCCATGCCTCATCCCAGCTCCAGTCCCAGGTAGAGGAATATTTACAGTCCTTAAACTATTTACTCAAGTAAATTACCTTACTTGAGTGATTCCATTTCCTTTACTTCTCTGAGCTTCAACAGCCTCATGTTTAAAATGGCTTTACTTAAATAAGAATTGTTTATCACAATGTAAATAGGAGAATATTATAAAACAACCATGTGATCCAGCAATTCCACTTTTAGGTAATATCCAAAAGGATTGAAAGCAAGGACTCAAATAGATGCTGGTGCATCCATATTTACAGCATCATTATGCACAGTAGCTAAAATGTGGAAACAACTTAAAATTCCATCCACTGATAAATAGACAAGTCCATGTATAATCACACATGCTTAACAACAGAGGTAAGTTCTGAGAAATGCATCATTAGGTAACTTTGTTGTTGAGCAAACATCATAGACTATAGCTACATAAATCTACTGCACATGTAGGTTATATACAGAAACAACTGTTGTCTATGTGGTCCATCATGACAAACCACCCTATACATACAATGTATATGACAAACCACCCTATACATACAATGGAATAGTATTCAGTCGTGAAAAGGAATGGAATTCTGGTACACGTTACAATATGGATGACCCTGAAAACATTATGCTAAGTGAATTAAAACATTTACAAAAGAACAAATAGCAGTAATTCCATTTCTATGACAACTCTATGTCTTAGAGACAAAATAGTTCAGAATTCAGGATGATGAAAGTCTGGAAATTAAGAGTGGTAATGATTGCCTAATGTTATGACTGTACTTAAAAATGATTAAGTTGGCACATTTTATATATATTTTACCACAGTAAAAAAGGAGACTATATGCATAAGGATGTTACACAGGGTAAAGTGTCATACATATGTAAGAAATCCTTATCACCATTATTGATAATTACTATATTGCTGTGGTGGATGAGCATTCCAAAGTTCACAGACAGAGGGGCAGTCATGAAACTGCTCTGTAAACACAGCCTTCTCCAGTCTGGGCCTGTTGTCCACCGCCCACAGGCTTAAAGACCAAGTCGAAGAGTGAATGTGCAAGGGCCAAGATTCTGGAAGCAGCAGGTATCAAGAGTGAGCACATTCATCCTGGGAATCTGTCATTCCTGTTCTCCAGGAGCACTTGTTTTTGGAGACCGGGCATTATGGACTTGGTGGAGTGATTTAAGAGTCCTGGTGCCGGTGGGAGAGAGGGGAGTTAGCTGGAGAGGCCAGGTTGCCTCCCAGTAAGAACTCTGGAAAGAATGTTCTGGTATCTGAGCTGAAATGAGAGCTCTGGGGGCATTATGACCTGGGGCAGTGGCCAACGAGAAACAGTGTTAGAGCTGCTTCTCTTTCTGTGAGCAAACCCTATTTTGAAGATAAACCTTAAAAGCACACAAAACGGGCTGTAGTGGCAGGAGGGGTGCCTGGGACAGAAGGACACTTCACAAACAAAGCCACTGTGGGATGCTTCAGAAGAAGTCTACACAGTGCCATTTAAGCCCCAGGGACACCTGCCTCTGTGAATTCCCTAGAATTTCTAAGAAATATGTGGTATCTGTGGGAAGAAAGTCTATAGCTTCCATCAGATTGTCAAAGGGGTGCATGGCCCCCAAAATGCTTTAAAAACACTGATCCTATGGATTTCAAATGTGACCTTGGAGATCAGCATTTAACTCATACCCAGGTTTGGCTGGAGGGGGTGTATAAAACGCTTCAAATGCTGTGCTGGACTGTACACACTGACCGTGGGGCTCACAGCTCAGTCCACCCCACCTCTTCCATTGTGCAGCGATCCCTCTCTAAACATGCAAGCCTTGCAAGTGTGCCCAAACGCTGGCACCAAGAGACTGCAGTCTCCTTGTTGACTGAGATGCCTCCTCGTTCCTCCAGGCTTTGGTGCTTGTGTAAATGACTCTCTCAAGTCACAGGTCAGCTGAGCACTGAGCCCACAAAAGAATGACAACCCCCCCTACCCTTCTGATCCCTTTAACAATTCTGTGGTCTATTTTAAGCCCCCAAAGAGCCTCAGGCGATCAGCAGGTAATTGCCAGCCTGCAGGGCCCTGCATTTTCCTGCTTGGGGAGGGGAGGCAGCAAGGAGAAGGGTCATAACGAATGGGTAATTTAAAGCCTCTCAAGTGACTCAGACATTCCAACAGGGCTTTTATTTTTCCTTTTTGTTGATGTGTGAAATGTAATTGTAGTCATTTTTTCCAACGAGTTGATAAACAGTGATTATCCATGGCAGCTTGTGAGCCGGGGCCATCGAGAAGTAAACCATGTGCCAACATTTTTCTCTCTCCCACCCCCAACACCTATGATAACCACTCCAAGCATGAGATTAGAGAGTTGTTGGTCCCCCAAATCTTAGCCAACGTGCAGGCTGCACTTGGTCAGAGGCGGCAGTGCGGGAAGGGCAGTCAGAGTGGGGGGCTGGATGGTTGTATGCTCAGTGCTGACCCCCAGTCCCACCCCCACTTCTTGGGCACTGGAATGAAGGAAGAACAGAGAAGCAGCTTTTTCCGAGACTCAGCCAGCAAGAAAGGGACAGAAGACAGATAACATTTGGTGAGCACGGTCTGTGGGCCGGGAGCTTGCTAACTGACCTCCAAGCACATATTTCATGCAATCCTTATAAATCTTGACAACTGTTGAAACCTGAATGCACACTAAACCTGAATGCATACTAAATGGGACATTATGCATACCCCACCTTTATAGTTACTCTAATTAATTAGTATTGCCTCCCTATAATTTACAGGGAGGAAACAAGCATAGAGAATTAAGTAACAAGGCCAGTTAGTAAGTGGAGGGGGAACTGGGATTTGAACCCAGGACTATCTAACGCTACAACCATTTTCTGGTCACCATACAGGATGACCTCGGCTCATAACGGCCCAGAAGCCCAGTCGTAGCGATGTGGTGCCTCCTCCCAGGTGTTTCACCAAATGAATTGGCTCATGGTTTCCTCCTCATCAACCACATAGCCATAGGCTTCCAAGGAGAACCTGCTTTACTCCTCAACTGGTCTCTGGTCAACAGACCTGCCAGGGGTGGCAATGGGCAAAGCTAGCTGGGAAGCCTGCTGGGCATCATCGGTCTTCCCCTTGGCCCAGGGCAGGAGGTCAGCTCCTTGGATTGGCATTGCAAGGTTAGGACCACAACCCTCACCTCTGTGGGGCGACTCTTCTCTGGTGGCAGGACTGTTGGGGCACATCTCAGCCAGTACCCCACAGTGTGAGGCTAGCTGGTGGCACTGGGTAGAACATGGAGAAGAAAGCCAGGATGTGGTGTTCTTTGGGGCACTAAGGATATTCTAGCTGGTTCGCTCTCTCTGCTCTCTTGGTGGGAAGTCCTGCTATCACCCTAAGTGTGGCCTTTGTGCTCTTTCTGCCCTCACCCCAGTCCCTCTCCCTCCATGCCACAAAGTGTCTCTGATTTGTCTTTTTGTTTTTGTTATGTTGTGATTTTTTTAATTGTTATTTTTCTTTCCCTTGAGCCCTTTTTTGGTTCCTTTATTTTCCTAAAAGTAAAGCCATTTGATATTTTTCTTTTGCCTTCTGACTTATCTCACTGAGCATAATCCCTTCTAGCTCCATCCATGTTTCTACAAATGACTCGTTTCATCTTTTTCGATTGCTTTATAATATTCCATTGTATAAATGGACCACATATTCTTGATCCAGTCATCTATTTTTGGGCATTTGAGTTGTTTTCAGGTCTTACCAATTATAAATAGTGCTGCAATGAACATAGGGGTACAGGTATTTTTTGGAATCACTGTTTTTGTGTCCCTTGGGTAGGTCCCCAGGAGTGGGATTGCTGGGTCATATGGTAGCTCTATTTTTAGTAGACTGAAGAAGCTCCATAGAGCTTTCCACAGTGGTTGAGTTAACTTGAATTTGGTGGTGACAATATTGAGAGGTGAAAGGGACCTTGGGAAGGACATTTCGGTAAAGGCTTGACTGGGCAAGGCAAGGAAATGGGAACTGGGAGAGAGCAAGAGATCTGAGATGGAAAAAAAATGGCAGGATCGTTTTACTAGTTTGCTTTGTACAAAGTGAGGTTTGGAATTCTGAGGTAAACTTGTAGCTAGACCTAAAAATTAGTGCTCAAAACTTATAAAAGGGGCAGGTGAGGAGGAGAGGGGGTCCTTGCCACTAACACGGAGCCTCTGAGTTACTGCTTCTCATCATGAAAATGGGGCCGTAATCCTCAAAGGCTTGGATATATATATTTTTTTAATTCCACTGCAATTAATTGTCTTTTCTCTTTCTGGCTATCTTTAGGATTTCCTAAAATCCTCTAGGATTTTAGATGTTCTGTTTTTTAATTTCTGTGTCTAGTTGTGTCTTTATCATTTTTGGAGGGTTTAGCAACCTTCTCAAATCTATACAATGCTATATTTAATCATAAACGAAAACTTCTCACCTATTTCCTTACTGAAGATTGAATCCCTGCCATTTTCTTTTCTCATCTCCTTCAGAACCCTCGACTTGATATTTATCTTTACTTCTTGGCTTATTTTTGTCCAGTTTTTTAAACAAACAAACTTGATTTTCCACTATTTTCTATAACGATTTTGGAAGTACAACTTCACACCTCCATATCAGAGTGTATCTCACGCACTCTCCATCAAAGCTTCACCAGCTGGATACATATTATTCTATCTCTGTTCTCTATATCTCTTCATATTCATATAGTCTTCATATTTTAACTTCTTTTAATTTTCTGCCCTCAAAGTTGTTGAGAATCATATCTAGTAGTATCATATTAGTAACTACATGATCCATTTTTGTACCCTTTCCTGGTAAAGGTGGGTAAGTTCACAATTATTTGGGTGAAACTCACATTTAAAAGGCAAGTTAAAAATTGAACTAGTGCAAAATATATTTAAATGAAGAAGAACTGGGATGCAGAAAGTATGAGACAGACAGTCCTCAGCATCTGTGCTATTCAAATCGTGGACCAGGAACATCAGCCTCAATGAGCTCGGAAGCTTGAACAAATGCAGAATCTCAGGCCCCAACTCTGGTGAGACAGAATCTGCATTGTAACAAGAGCCCCGGAAAACTGACATTCACTGTAATGTCTGAGAGGTGCTTCTGCTTTGCAAACTTGGTTAAGAATATTGCAATTGCCCGATGAGCTTTAACAAATACAGAGGCCTTGCTTTCATTCCCACCAGCACGGATTTCATCGAAACCTGGACACTGAGAATTTTTTCTTAAGCATGCCAGTGGTGCTAACATGCAGCAAGTTGAGTACCACAGGATATGGAAGCACCATAAATGTCCACCAACACACCCTTGGATCAAGAGGATGTAGTATATCCACCCTCGTGGACTATTATATAGCCATAAGAAAGGACAGAGGGAGTTTGAAAGAATGATGTGTAACAAAGTTAAATCAGATCAATAAAAACAAATAGTGGACATTTATCTAGCAGACAAACTGATAACAGAAAACATTTTGAAAAGTCAATAGATATCAGTAAACTTCCTTAGGGTTCTGAGGTGAGAAGGGGGGAAAGAGATGAAAGGAAATAAGGGATGGTGGTGGGAAAAAGTAAAGAAAACTCAGAAGATATTATTCTCATAAGCCCTTCCTGAAATCTACTAAAACACAAGCCTCAGAAAGACAAAGTGACTGGAAAGAATAGATACAAGGACTAGTGGGGAGTATTACACATGCCCTTAGAAAACTAAGTCTAAATGAGTGGTTAAAAGCTAGAGTAGACTCTATAATGACTATCAGATTTTTCATGGTATTACCATAAAAATAGTTGAGTGGGGAAAAAAAAACCCTACACTATTCTCAGTAATTATACTGGCGATGGAAGTACTTGTAATGTTATCCTAAGCCTTTTGTGTGTGTGATACATGATGAAGTAAAGGAGATTATGGACATTATAATTCTATCATCCCCTGTGTCCTTGAGAACCTGAATGCTTGGAAAAAAAGAATTTTTTCTAAAGTTGGGAACTACACTTGAAGTCTCTGGCATGAGGGGCATCTGGGTGGGGGGAGAGGCAGAGGAAACTGAGGTTGTCTGCTCAGCCTTTCCCAGACTCCTTCCCGGTCAGCAGGAGTCAGCACTCGTTTTTGCCTAAAACAGGTTGCAGGACTTGGAAAGAGGCTGCCTGGGATTCTGGGTTTGAACCCTGATTCTGCCTCTCCCAACAGATTGTATTTCTGAACCCAGTTACTACTGGTCAGATAAAAGACCAAGTAAGTGTCCTGAGTCCTGATATGGTCACTTATAAAAGTGCTACTCCGCCAGCCATAACATCTAATGCTCCTCCCCCGCTGTGCTCTCCTGCTTCTCCGTCCAGCTGAGGTGGGCTTCTTCCTCCCAGCACCTTGCCTCAGGGCAGTGTGTTCCAGAGAGGTTCAAGAGGTTCGGGGTACCCATTCCAGTTATGTGAGGGTGACAGGGTCAGAAGAGTGGAATCCTTTATGGGCCATCACCAGTGAAGGGCACTAGGAAGTTTCTGGGGCTGAGATAGCATCTATTTCTAGACCTGACGGTGATTTTATGGGTGTATAAACTTTCACTGAGCCATTCACCTGGGAATTGAGCACTTTATGTAAATTATGCCTCAATTAAAAACAAAGAACAAGTAATGCGCAGCAGGCCCCCAGAGGAATGAAAAGTTCTAATCTTTTGGCACCCTGAGCTGAGGCTATCAGCCAGCTCTGAGTAGATGGGAGAAGAAGCTGAGCCAGAGAGAGACCCAGACAGACAGGTACAAACTAAGATGGTCCAACAGGGGAGACACTCATGGCAATAAGTTGACCCAAATTCCAGGCAGTTGAATGAGTCATAGGGAGGGGTTTGCTGTCCAAGTGAGGTGACCAGCCATACTGGTTTGCCCGGGACTCCCGGCCTTAGCTGTGAGTCTGATCCCAGGAAATAAGGCTAAGCGGTGGGGTGGTTCATCTCCCTGTCCAGACTCACTGAGACGCCACCATGAGGGCCCCCCCGCTATTCAGGAGAAGCTTATGGTGGGTCAGGTAGAAGGCTTTTCTGTCCTCTTCAGCTGGAGGTGACCAGGAATTCACCGAGAATCTGAAATGAGGGGGCGGCCACCTGTTCTATGTTCCTCCCAGCTTTCCCCAGTCTGCCTTCATCCTATACACCCAGCTTATGGGCACCCACAGGTTAGTTTGTAATCTGCTTCTGGGCATTTCTCTTGACCTGAGCCTCTGGGGTCTGGGTGAGGTTTCCTGTCTTTGCACACTCTGCCCTAGATCTGCTCAGCCCCTGCACCCTGCTCCAGGGGGTTCTTCATCTTTTTGTGCACAAATCTTTATGGCAACTTGTAGTTTTAATTTTCTGAGAATAGTGCTTTAAAGGCATAAAGTAAGATGCAGAAGATTGCAAAGAAAATCAATTATGTTGAGCTACAAATATCAAAAGAGTTTTTAAAACCACATTTGTGATAAAGTCACCCATGTCCTCCTTTTTTCATGCTTCACCCAGTGGCCGGGATTTTGAGTGGGGCTTTAAGTGGGGATTCAGCAAACCTGCAACCAGAGTCCCAGGAATATGAAAAGACCCGTGATTTCTATTGGTGGCAAAGGCAGGTGCTGTTGACACCACTGTGTTCTGTTGTTCGTGTTTGTAGTAGCAGGAAATGCAAAATTGCTCCTACCGGTTAATGAAAATATATAATTTTTGTTTCATCCAAATTCACACGGACCCCCGAATTCTACTCATGTGCCCATGTTTAAAAAAATCGCTGTTTAAGTAAACAGTTCACTAGAGTATACTATAAACTAAAGTGCAGTGCCTTTGTGAATATTGTTTCCTTGAGACATAGGGTGTTTCTGGACTGGGGGTGCAGGGGTGGGGAGTGGGAAGCATGCTGAAACTGAATTACTAGCACACTGTGAGGCCAGAAGCGAACACCGTGAACACCGGAGCCTGTCTCTGTAGCTCAGAGCTGCCAGCTGATCCTCTGCCCTTTATTGTAATAAAATAACACTTGGCGTGACTCTGGCCTCCTCCCTCCATTCCCCAGCCAGTGGGAGGACACATGACTGGCAGAGCTCACTGAGGGGAAGGCAGGGAGGCTTGTCTCAGCTCTGAGAGAAGCCTGTGGGGGAACAGGGAGAGGTGCTTTGGGGTCAGCCCTATTGTAGACATGGCAGAGGTTTGAAAGCTCCTGGGAAAGTCTGGGTCCTCAAGACCCCCTGTCTGACATATGCCTTAGGATGAGCCCCCCTAGGGTCCTCTTTTAAGAGAGAAGACCACCTGGTGGAGGTGGTGCATTCAGACTTTCAGGTCTTAGCATGAATGATTTTTCATGTCACCCAGTGTGAGAAAGCAAGAGATCAGGGGAGCAGAGATGGGGGAGGGACCCCACTCCTGGAACCAACCAATGACCTGGAAAACTACCCTCCAAGAACAAGTAGGAAATCAAGGCAGAATAAATCACCAAGCAGCATGACCCCCCTCTGTAACCTGGTGCTATTTCAGCCCTCTAGAGAGCATGCCCCTGCCCCTGCTTGAGGGGCCGCAGACCCCACGGGGTTATTTTTATTTCAAGGCGCTGGTAGATGCTGTGCTGGGTTGCTGTGGTGGGTTCCAGCAGCGGTGAGCTTGCAGGGAGGATTTCCTGTGCAGCTTCCTCCTCCTCCCGCATGCAAGGCTCCAGAGTAACCCAACGGCTGCCTGGAGCCTAACCCTGGCTGTGGAGACCAAGGACCTTATGGCCTTCTCTGGCTCGTCCCTTTCCCGCTCAGCACTCCCCAGACCTCTGCTTTGGCTGTCCCAGCCCCATTTCCTCTGCTAAGCAATGTAAATTTTCTGTCTTATATTCTCTCCTGTCCCACAACTCAGAAAGGTGAAAGCACTGCTTTCTAGAAAGCCAGGTTCACTAAGTCAGTGGCTCTCAAATTGTTTTGACTGCAACCAGGAGCAAGAGAAATGTTTTTCCATGACCCAGCACACACATTCATACACGTGCAGGAATGAAACAAACACTTCAGGGAATGACTTGATCTTCTCATGTCTACTGCACTCGGAGTTTCTCCTGTTCTATTCTAGTCTTTTCTATTTCTTTCCTTTCTTTTTAAAATTCTGTTTGCAATCCACTAATAAACAGATTGCACAACCCAATAAGGACTCATGATTCCATTTGAAAAATACCATTTCAGATCACTCTTTCTAGAGTAATTTCTTTTCCGAATGAAGGAAGGGCACCAGCGCTTAATGCAGGGCTGCTGAACTAGGCCCTGCTGTGGTTTTGGAGTTAGATCCATTTTGCAGAACAGGAAGCTGAGCCTCAGACAGGCTGAGTAGCTTGCACACATAGGTATATACAGCGTAGAAGTGGGGGAGCAGGGATTCTGGAGGTGCAGGAGCAGACTCAACTGCTCACCTCACCCCTGCCACAAAGTCAGCCAGGGGGGAGCATTTGCACCATGGAAATAGGTAAATGCTACAAATCGGGGCTCCCACCTGGGAGAACCAGTCCTTACACATCAAGCAGCACATCCTCAATTCCAACCCTCTCTTTCTGGTTCCAAAGTCAGTCTATTTTGAAGCCCTCTGACCTCAGCTTCCTCATCTGTGAAGTAATACTAAAATTACTGACTTCATGGGAAAAATTATACTCATTGAGTACATTCTGGTAAATGAGGACCAAAAACTGGAAGGAAACCAAAAATGCAAATAATTCACTTGCTGCTATGATGGGATTTGAAAGATAAAGTCCCCATCACTGCTAAATGTAGTTTGTACAGAATAATTAATTCTACGTATGAAAATCTATACTTTGCATAGCTGTTGTTGAGAGTTAGAAGAAATGAAGACAAACCTGTCACCCAGTGCTCTGTATGTAAATGGTAGCCAGGAGTAGAAATGAGTGAATTAGTGTTTTTCTGCCTGGAAGGAGCACAGGGAATATTTCATTTCAGAGGAGAATCTTCGATCCAGGTAAATGGAGTACAGGAAGTTTTTAAATGACTTTTGATTCATAGATTGATGAGCTTATTACACATTAACCACTGTAGGGTCTGAGAAGGCTCAGGCTTTTCCGCCCTCCCGCCATTGGTGTGATGATGGACACCTGCGGTGCTGCACGCATGCCTAGGTGGGCATGCGCAAGTGGGTGCACCTGGGTCTGGACACGGGCTTATATGGGTGGCGTCAGGAGGATGCCAGCAGCAAGACCAACAAGCAGCAGCAGCGGCACCAGTAGCAAAGCAGCCAAGAGGGCGAGGCCTGCCAGCCTCCCGGCCCCCGGCACCCATGCCTGCCATGTACCTGGTGCCACCTTTGTAATAAAAGTATAAAAGCCACCGAGGGCTCCAGGACTCCTTCCTTTACCCCCATCTGCTAGAACCATCCAGAACTTGCTCAGTGCCTCCTTCCTGCTGCTACAACCACCAATTTTCAAACTCTAGCATAAGGTATTTTTAGCCTCAAATATATAAATTTTCCAGTCCCAGGGCAGTGGCACCCCCATCTAACGGAGGTCTCTTGCCTAGTGACACCCAGAAAAGACACGAGGCCTTTGGGAGGTGTGGACTCCTACTGCTGGTGGTGGAGCAGGTCTGTCTGGAGCCCTCTCCTGTTCATTGCCACCCTAGATTCTGGGGAACATCTAGGTCATCTTCAGCACAACAACCACCACCACCACCACCATCATCATCATCATCATCAACATCATCATCAACATCATCATCATCATCGTGATGACTATTACTTTCTTAACTACTATAACAAATTACTACATATTTAGTGACTTATACAACACAAATTTATTATCTTACCATTCTAGAAGTCAGAAGTCCAAAACAGGTGTCATTACTAAAATCAATTGTTGCAGAGCTGTGTCCTTTGCGGGCTCGAGGGAGAACTTCCTTGCCTTTTCCTTCTTCTGGCCGTGCCTTCCTGGGCTGGTAATCCCTTCCTCCATCTTCAAGGTCAGCAGCGTTTTATCTTCAAATCTCTCTGGACTCTGACACATTTCTTCTCCCCCTCCCCCACCATCATCAATCATTCCATAGGGTTCACCTGGATAATCTAGTCGCTTCCAAGTCGTCAGCTGATTAGAGACTTCAATTCTATCTGCAACGTTAATTCCCACTTGTGTGACATTAGGATGCAAACATCTTTGAAGGTGAGTGTTGGGGCAAGGGGCTGTCTGCCATCACCGTTCATTGAGGACTCCTTTGCCAGTAGTTCTAAGCATGGAATACACTTAACCCCCACTGCAAGTCTCTGAGGTGGAGATCCACTTTACCGATGAGGAAAATGAGACAAAGAAAAGGAACTTGGCCGGGGTCACACAGCTAGTCCAAGGCAGAGCTGAGCTACAGATGTGGGAGTCTGGCTTAGAAACCCTTCTCAAAGTCACAACCACCTTTCAGTAATTGGAGAATAGTTGTGCAAATGTAATTGATTCTACCTCACTTCACTCTCCTTTGGGAGGTGACAATGCCTCAGGTCTATCAGTACTGCCATTTGCCACCAGTCAGACAGCTTTGGATGCGCGGACCAGAGGATTTCCAGGGGTTAAGGTGTCTGGGGAGCAACTTCCATCCCCAGTGATCATCTCGGAACAGTTAATAGTGATTCTCAACTCCACCCTCTGCCAACCAATCTCAGCTACTTCTTTTCTCTACTCCGGTCCTGCTAGCTTCACAGAATTTCTCACAAAAGTCAAGTCAGTTTCTATGGCAGCGCCCTTGCATTTGCTCCTTCCCCTACCTGGAAGGGGAAGGCTCAAGCATCACTTCAAACAGGCTCACCTCTTTAAAAAGGAGCCAAGCAGAACTTCACACCCACCTCGATAAATGATGACTCCATCTTCCTGCTCCAAAATTTTAGGATGCAGAAAGCATTCAAGTTGTAGTTGCCTTCTTCCTACCTTTCCCTGCCCCCATGGTGATAAACACAAGGAGAAGGCTAAGGAGATTGTACTTGAGAAGAGGGAGGTGACTTCACCTTGTAGCTCCCTTGGCTCTCCTGTGCAAAAAGCCCAGAGCAAAAAACAGACCAAAGAGGGCAGGGGTCAGCTCCTTAGCCACCAGGCCTTCAAAGAAAAGAAAGAAAATACCCCAACTTATGGTGTCCCCACTGAATGCTCAGTCTTTACCTTCTTAGGCTGGAAGTACTGGTCTTATCTCCATTTCACAGGCAAAACACTGAAGATTCTAAACATTAGAAAACTGACTCCAATTCAGATGTGAAGAGACTGAGGCGGACTTAAAAGCAACTCAGCCTGAATAACATCTTGACAGGCTGCCACCCAGTGTTCCCTTAGGCACCTGAAGTGGTCAAACCTGAAAAGAAAATTGCTTTTTTCATTGTATTATTTCTGATGAATGGAGTCACATTGGGTCACAACTCTAGGAGTAGAGGTGCACTCTTCAGAAATATGTTACTGTACCACACCCATCCCCGCAGCACCCATCACCCCCCACTACAGTCTGTTGTACCTTTCCCCCACTCACACACTGTCCACGCCCTCTGTAACCTCAATTCTACAGTTAGATTTTCAGGGTTTGTTTTGATTGAGTGCTGTCCATTTTTTGTTTTGTTTCTTTCTATTCTACGTATGAGTGAAATTGTCTGGTATTTGCCTTTCTCCTTCTGACATTTCACTTAACATAATCCTCTCAGTTCCATCCATGTTGCCATGGTCCCAACGGCAAGGGTTCGTCTTCTCTTTTGATAACTGAGTGGTTTTCATTGTGTGTATGCACTAGTCTTCCTGACCCACTCATGTGTTGTTCCACTTAGGTTGTTTCCACAACTTGGCTGTTGTAAATAGTGCTGTACTAAACATAGACATGCAGATACCTCTTCAAATCTGTGTTTTTGTATTCTTTGGGCTGGTAACTAGGAGTGGAATTGCTGGATCAAATAGATCTATTTTTAATATTCTGAGAAACCTCCATACTGTTGAAAAGGGAATTTGTTTTCTAAATAGAAGTGTTACACTATTTAGCAAATCACATGGAAATCATGGAACAGAGAAGTGAAGACTCATGCTTCCCTTCCGCAAGGGATATTTGCACATGTTTATCCAATTGTTCCACCATCATTTGTTGAAAAGACTCTTCTGTCTCCACTGAGCTGCCCTGGCACCTTTGTCAAAAAATCAATCAATGACCATATGTGTGGGTCTATTTCTGTAGTCTATTCTGTTCCGTGAATCTATTTGGGTATCTGTTGTCAATACGACATTGTTTTGATTACTATGTCTTTGTAATTAGGTTTGAAATTGCGATTTGGGTCTTCCAACATTATAATTTTTCAAAGTTGTTCAGGCTGTTTTAAGTCTTTCCCATTTCCATATATATTTCAGAATCAGATTGTCAATTTCTGCAAAAAAATCTTACTGGTATTTTGATCGTCTTGAATGTGTAAATCTATTTGGAGAATGTTAACAAATCCTTGGATTCACGAACAAGGTATACCTGTTTAGGTACATATTTTGATGTTTTCATTGAACCAGTTTTGCACATCTTTTTATCAGATTTATCCCTAGATAGCTTATATGTTTCAATCCCAATATAAGTACTATTTTAAATTTACAGTGGTTTATTGCTAGTATATAGAAATATAGTCGATTTTTATACATTGATCTTAGATCCTATAATGGTGCTGAACTCACATGAGCCCATCCAAAGTTGTCTGGTGGTAATCACAGTCAGTATTGATGGACCTGAGGCATTGTTACATGCTGAAGGAGAATTAGTTTAGGCAGAATTAAATTTTTTGGTTGACATTATAGGATTTTCATTCCCGTAGATAGTGTCTGTGAGTAGAGACAACTTTCTGAGGGGCAAGGAGGCTTTGTTCTAATAAGCACCACCGTCTGATTGTTTAAGGAAAGAGGGCCAATTTAGGATGAGGATGGTCCAGGTCTGCAAATTATCCTCAGGGCTGCAAATCCCTGCTCAAATGGTTTTTAATTGATGCTTATGTTGAGGTGGATAAGTTGATTAATACTAGTGGACTCTCCTCATAGATTACTTGATTTTCTTCATTCACCGTAGTTGAGCCCAGATGTGGGCTAAGTAAAGACAAAAATATCCAGTCTTGGGTTAGAGAAATGTCCAAAAAACCCCTTTCACCAAGCACCACCTTTACTTAGTTCAACCTCCCTCGGTGAAACCTCATTTGGTCCTTTTGTCTCATTTCCTCCATAAAGCCAGATTGTAAAAATGTAAAGATACCTTTCCAGCCCTGCTCAGACTGAAATCCAAACTCCTCTCAGGCCTAGCAGCCCGCCGGGTACTACTTCCTCACCAGTCCCACTGGTCAAGCCACACTAACCCTCTCTCTGCGGGATGCTCATTCTCGGCGAACCTCAACCCTCCTCTCCAGCTCCCAGTCACTGACCTCTAACAGATGTTCACCCAGCGCACTCCAGTTTCCCTGCTTTGCACCCACATTTGTCATTTAATTTTACACCAAAGCTGTGCAATGAGAACTGGGATCTTGACTATTTGGGCCTCTTAAAAATGCCTGGCAAGTGGCAGGCACTTAATAAGTGTTTGAGTAACTGTTGGAGCTCTCTTTAACTACATCACATCACACACCCATCCACTCACCCGCAGTCTTTGGAAATGACCTTACAACATAGCTTAATTGTTCCTCTTCCCTTGGAAAGATGACTTAAAACTGTAGCTGTGTGTTATAACCTCCCCTGGTGACTCCCAAAAAATCCTAATGCTCGGACCTCCCACTAAACCACTGAAATCCAGTTCTCTAGGGGGAGGGCCAGTTACGTGTGTTTTTTGGTAGCTCTCCCGGGGAATCAGAAGTGCATCCAGAATGAGAACCTCTAGATTGAAGAACAGCTGCTCTTGTTCAGCCAACCCATAATAAAACCACAGACGGGCAACAGGCGATGCAGGAAAGACACTTCATGTGGACGCCCCCAGCTCCGCCTCCTGCCAGTCACACCTGGCCTGTGCTCTCTCTCTTCCAAAGTAGCAGGAAAAAAGAAGGAAGCCAGACCAGAGTGGAAAGCATTTTCAAACTTTATTTACAACTGTCACAGTGACAAAAAGTAGTTCGGAAAAAAAAATGCTAGTTTCTCCCTGAGCCTCAAAAAAGAACAGATAGAAGTTACAAGAGGTTCATCTTACAACAGGCATTTTTACTGAAATACTAGGATTTTTTTTTTCTTTTTTCAATACGATCAGTTAGAAATACACACGAGTTACTTAAAAAAAAAAAAAGAGGCCAGACAGGAGCTCAGCCACTTGTTTCAGAGCAGCTGGGTCCCCCCGACAGGCTCACTGCTGAGGGTCCTGACTTAGCTGTCAGCCCCTGGCCTGTTCAGACTCCAAATGGTCATACGAAGGCGTCTAGCGACCAGCAAAAATAAAAAACCACCCCCATAAACACACATATACACAAAGTAGATTTGTTATGCAGTTTACAAGCACGTTCCCAGCGAAGGGCAAGACCAGGACAGGTGATAGAAGGGAGCGCGTGAGAGGGGCACACGGAAACACGGACTCTCAAAGGCAAGACCCCATCCACAGGGGAGGCGCGATGAGAAATGCTGCTGCCGGGAAGGGGAGTCGGGAGGAAAGGCTCTCTGCAGCCCAGACAGGACAGGGAGCAAGAGAGAGACACCCTCGCGGCGCAGGCTGCAGCCCTCTCCCACCCCCGAGAGGAGCAGGGAGAAGTTATTGCCATCGGTGTGTGTCACACAAGCAGACAACACAGAGGACGGGAATGGGGGGGGGGGGGAGCGAGCACTGGCTTCCCAGGACCCAACCTGCTAGTAATGTGTCCACTGCACGCCCTCCACCAACCCCCNGGACGGGACTGGGGGGGGGGGGGAGCGAGCACTGGCTTCCCAGGACCCAACCTGCTAGTAATGTGTCCACTGCACGCCCTCCTCCTCCCCCCACCCCCGCCACTCCCAGAGCCACTAACCTTGAGGTATTAAACACAACTCTACATGCAAATTCCCAACCAGGGTCAACCTGGACTGACTGAGGTGCACAGGGGCAAGGAGGGTGCCTCGTGGGTTGCTGAGTGGAGCCCACCTCTCGGCTTCACGGCCCTGCTCCGAGATAGAGATGGTGGGAAGAGTTTGGCCTGCGAGCAACTGCTCCCGATGGTTCTGAACTACGATAAGAAGCTCTAAGTCCCAGGTGAACTTTCTCAAGCAACTGGGAGGGCTCTTTTGGAGACAGGTGGGAGGCAGGGTGGAGTGAGGACTCCCTCACCATGTTATCCAAAACTACACAGGGAGAAGCTGGGGATCGCATGACATCCTTTGGCTTCAAACCTGGTCTCAAGTTTGAAATTCTCAGTCACCCAATCTGATAACTGGAGCACTAGCTTCTGGATCTGCACGAAAGTTCATCTCCCAACAAGACACAGAACAGGCTTCCAGTGCCTCTACGCAGTGCCCACTGGAAAAGAGGCCAAGAACCATATGGCAGTGGGTGCGGCCACTGTCAGGCTAGCTGAATCCACACAGGGCTCTGTGGCCAGGAGCTAGGGAGGGTGGAACAAGGAGGAGGTCCAGCAAGGGCAAGGAGCACTCTCGTATTCCCCCAAGAGCTGGCGTAGAAAGGATACATCGGGAGAGAGAAGCTCCAAAGTGCTCCCTCTTTAAAAAAATGTAAAAGGCTTCAGATCTCCAGGGGCATGTGAACCTTCCCCAGCCAGAAACAGTGTTCCTGGAGAAGGAAAGGGGAGCCTTCCTCCCCCCAACCACCTGGTGGCTTTGCAGGCAGCCAGTGGCTACTGGTGCCCTTCACCTGCCACCCCATAACAGACTAACACCCCTGAAATAGAAGCAAAAGCTGGCGGTGGGCAGCACTGGGGAGACACATAGCTTTGTTGTCTGATGCTTGAAAGCCTGGGCAGATAGATGCTCACCCAGAAGCACTTCCTGGCTGTCTTTCTCTGCTCAGAGGTCTAAACCTGTGTTTTCTCTTTCAGCTGGTCTGTTTTCTTACCCCCAAGTGCTCCTTGCTTGCCTTGCACACCCCCACCCCCCAGGGCCCACTGGAATCCCACCACCGCCTCTAGCCTGCCTGGTTTCAGATAATGATCTCGCAAAGATGCACAGTTTCCCGCACCCCCCACCCCTGCTCTCAGCAGCTTCCTTTCTCAGAAGGCCTTGCAAAGTGTCGCAGAGGGCTCCGCTACCCGACACGTTTCAAAAAAAGAAAAGAAAAGAAAAGAAAAGAACACCAACTCAGTGATTTGCAGGTGCAGAGCGGAAGCCATCGTTCGGCATTTTCACAACTATTGTGGCTCACGCTCTTCTTCCATCACACTGGGAGAGAACACAGTTCAGGTACAGACGCGGCTGGCTGACCCCGGGGGAGCCCGCGGGGACTCTACTGCTCCTTGTTTTCTTTCGCCGTTTCTTCACAGTTGTCCTGCTCATCCTCCTGAACCAAGAACTCCTCGGGGGGCCACCGGAGCTCCCCGCTCTCCACCTCCCCCTCTGTGGGCTCCACCACGATGGAGGGAAGGCGGTCCTTCAGTTTGCAGCAGCGGTCAAAGTCTGACGGGTCAGGGAAGATCTGAAACGAAAGCAGAGTAAGCACGTGGTCAGGTGCAGAGCTGAGCGGAGAAATTCCATTCCTCACTGCACATGCAAGCGCAGACGGACTTGGCCTCTTGCTCTGTGTTCCAGGGCTCTGGCTGAATCCTGGGGTTATGGGGGGAGAGGGAGGGGAGCAAACAAATTCTGGGGCAACAAGGAAAACCATCCCTCAGCTACCGCTGGAAGTTTTCAGGCAACAATAAGAGGAGGCACAGCTCTGCACCTTTTGTTTTATTTACCTTCAGAGAAAGGAATTCAAAATCATGTCATCCACAGTCACCCTATCTCCCTTTGCTGCTGTCTAAAGTATACAACAGGCACCATCACATTCAGTTTCTCCCAGGTCAATTGCTGGCACCCCACATGAGCCAGCTAGCAGGTGCTTTACATGTATGGTTTTGAATCAGCAGAATTATGCTGAAAAATAGGTCATTAATTCTATCGTATAGGATCTCAACCTTGGTGAAAGAAGTTGCCAAAATTATTCAGCTTAGAAGTGAGTGATGGTGGAATGAGATTCAAACTCAGGTTTGACTTCCCTCCTCACGCTCCAAGACCACTAGGCCTCAAGTACATGGGGCCTTGTTTCACCATAGCTGGAAAGTCAAGGCCAAATCGGGATCCAGGATGTAGCCCTCAGCACAACAAAGCTGGGAAAAAGTCCTGTGATTTTCATGTCTGAAGGGCTCTCCTTGCCACTTCCATGCCCGCAAGAGTTGACTTCTCTTTCCAGAACCCCATCAGTGAGGTTTCTTTTCTAAGGCCTATTGCGTGTCCTGCCCAGAGTTGGGAGAAACCCCAACCTGGCTATCAAACCGAGGGCCACATGTAGCTCTGCAGATTCCCTTTGCACACACTGCCCTGTGACTACAGAGGACCCAGTTCTTGGCCTGGCAGCTTACGTACTTAATCCAGTGGGCTGCTGGGTCCCTGCCATTCACAGCCCCCCACGACTTAGCTGAGAGCCACAGGGAGCCTCTGTCCAGGAAGAGGGGCTCGCACAGTCACAGAGATAGAGAGCCACACAGCACCTTCAAGGTCATCTCTCCAACCTCTCCATCTGGTGGGGGAGGAAATCGAGGCCCTGAGGGGGTCACGCCCAAGGAGACTTGCTCAAGGTCACAGTTTGTCAACAGCGAAAGAAAGGAAATCAAAACTGCAAGTGGGTGCTAATACATGTTTAAAGAAATTCTGACTCAGAGAGAACCAGGCCCAGCCAACAGGTGTCTTCTGTTCCTGGGAAGAAGAAGAAATGGACTCCTGAAAACTCAGTTCTTCCCAATCCCACATGCCCAATCTTCCTGGACCCCATGGCCCAGCAGTGCTGTCCCAGTCACGGGACCGTCCATATCACAGGCCACGTGAGGCTCCTGGGGATCGTGGGCTTCAACAAAACCTCCCCAATCCCTGCAGACAAGTGATTATTAACTATTTATCCAATAAAGTCCTATTGCTGGGGATTAAGCCTTAAGCCAGCTGCACAACCAGGCATCATTAAAGACTTAACGAGGCTCATAAAAAGTATCATAATGGCAGCCAGGAGGAAAACGAGACAGAGGAGGGTGAGGCCAGTGTGGTCAATGAGGGCACATGGAGGCTTTCTCCTCCTCATGCAGCTGACCCTGCAGCTCTACTCTGGCCTGGGCTGTGCACACAGACCCATGTGTGCTGAGCAGAAGGTCAAGTGGTTTTTCAGGGCCCATTCTCACTTCTCATGTGAAGCTGGAGTCCCTCTCTGTGCAAGCTTTGGGAATAAGCAAGGGGAGCTCCCAAAGTGGAACCAAGGCTCTTTTAGACATCCCATCCTTTAAGCCTGCTCCCCATCTGAAGAGCAGTGAGCGCGGATCTCCTGGGGCTCTGGAGGGCCTAGGGAAGAGCTAGGATTCAAAATTAGATCTGCTGCTTTCAGCAACTGTGTCTTTTGTAAAATGAATGGGTGCACTGGAGAAGCACATCCATTTCACAGACACCTGGGTGGGTGGGCAACACTCTGGGCTCTGACTGTGTCAGTGGTTCCCGGAGGCCCCAGTTTAGGCATTCACGTGACCACTTAGGCGCAGGCCCAGAAGGTGAGCTTCCCAGTCCAGACACTTGTTCACACTCTTCAGGACCCAAGACAGAGCTGTGAGATGTCAAGAAGAGGTGGACATTTGGTCCTGACCTCTCCCACTGACCTCAAGTCCAGTGCTAGATGCACTCTGTGACTCCCCAGCTGAGCGGGGGTAACCTGGGTCTAAGTATGAGCATCAAGGGAGAGTAAAGGGACAAGCTCCAGGCCAAGGCCAGAGAGGGAAGAGGACATTAGGGTGGAGAACATGTGATGTCACCGCAAGCTGGGAATAGGTCTTATTTTTTTAAAAAAAGATTTATTTATTTATACATACAAGAGCTGGGGTACAAGCCAGAGTCCAGGGCAGTGAGAGGATTCACCAGAGACAGAGTGGGGAGCAGAACAGGCAGACTGACTGAAACACACTGCTGAGGGGAGTAGCGGGTGAGGCAGGAGAGGTCTGCT